>CABFVZ010006946.1:0-14105 GCA_902151445.1 Timema monikensis | reverse complement strand
TAATTTAAGAACTGAAAATGGATTGTGATTTTATTACTATTATATTTGGTACCATGGTCCGAATCAAAAGACGCGGCACAGTTTCAAAAGGAAATTTACATTAAAAGGTATTTAAATACGAGTTTTATTAAATATTTATATTTTATCAACACGGAACTAAATATGTTATCCTAATTTGACGCAAATGTTTTCAACCCACACAAAGGAAACACACGATCGTTAATGGTTATATGGGGTTCTCTCGATCACGTGTTCTTAATCTGTTTTCATACTGCAATTTAAATACACAATCGCAGATTCGAACCAAAGTCTCTTAGCTAGCATAGCTTGTAAAATAATTTACATAGCTATTTTGTTCCACGGCGTATCGCTAACCGTTCCGGTTACACGGGTATATATTAATTACGCTGATGTGATACAGGTGAATAAGGTATATTTAAAAGGAAATGTACCAGAATTCACGTGGAGTTAGGGCTAAAAACAATTTGTAAGAGAGATAAACAGACATCCAGCCGGGATTCGATCTCGTACATCCCCGTCACAGATTACCAGACTAAATGTCAACCGGCACAGTTTGTTACATTTATAATTACGCTTAAAAGCAATTCATTTTTAAAAAAAACATAGTTTCTGCCCACAACTGAGCAATACCGAGAGGTCATCGTCTGTTGGCGAATATAGTGTCCACTTCTGAGGATATAGGGTGTCATGTGGTCAGCACAACGAACCCTCTTGCTGATTTTAGTTTTCTAGGCCGGAGCCGCTACTTTTCCATTCAAGTAACTCCTCATTTATCCTCATGAGGTTGAGTTGAGCTCGTTTCGTTCACAGAAACTCTGGAAGCGTAGGGGATCGAACCAGGGACTTCTGGATCTGTAGCTAGGAATTCTGGCCATTAGACTACAGAGGTGATCTAAAAGTGATTGATAAACTTAATAATTGTTTATTTTCAAATTCTCATGAAAGCTTTAAAATAACTTTACAATGTAAGCGAAGCAGTTACTACACCCGCATCGATGGGTACGCAGTCTAATTTTAAGGCTCATATAATCTGGTTTTACTGTGACTGAGAGATCAGGGTTTGAGTCCCGGCAAAGTGTATTAAAGGAGTATTTTTCTAGATGTTTTCTCCCTCTCCTTCTAAGCAAATGCGGATAAACTTCCTCTAAAATCCACCTACCTAACCAGCGTGGTTATTTTCGTTTATCCCGGATTGGAAGTAAGACGCAGTGGCAATAAAAAAAAGTCATCACTACCTGAGTCAAAATCAGCCAATTTACTACGATATTTAATGGGCATTAATTAGATGTCATTAAGTAATTTCCTGTTTTAATCAAATTTAAACCTTCACAATCGTTAGGTACCCCCTAGAGGCCCGGGAATAGGTCACAGTTAACTTGCTGCGAATCAGGGTTGTCTTTGAGATCATTTCCCCCTCTTTACTCCTCCTTCTCCTATCCTTTTGAAACAGTCGGAGGTAAAAAACATTTAAATAAAATACTTGAAGATCCTCCAAATGTTTAGCCATAGCTTTATTTTCTTAACATTATAATTTTAACCTGTTGCGATTAGAATCACCCTTACCTATATTCAGTACAGGCTGATTATAACAGCACGCGACTTACAAACTAACTTAATTCTAGGATAGACACAGCACTCATTCTCTCGGTCGTTAATTTATCCATTTCACCGGTATTCATTGCTACGTCCATGCAGAAAATCAAAGCCAGATCCCTATGTTCAGTTGAGAGACTCGCTACCGACTGAGTTAAGGTGGACTAGTAACTTCAGTAGTAGCATGAATAATCTTGTTCACGGGACAGTTGCTATGTGTGCTTGGTAAAAACTCATTCCTGCTATTGACACAATGCCTTCCGTTCCGAGTAGCAGTTCAGTTGTGTCCGGTACTTCACCAGAGGATGTAGTTTAACATAGGACCGCTGCATGGTCTAGGAATAGTTGGTATCAATGGTAGTACCGGTATATCCGTAGTGATATACAGGGTGTTGGAGAACTCACAGCCCAAACTGCACAGATAGCTTGGTTGAACCAAAAGTAATACAAAATCCCCCTACACTTACATCCGTAAAACTATGCTAATACCATTAAATTGTGTTCAAAGTTTCGGTGTACAGCCCCAGGAAAGCAAAGATTTTTAAGCATTCGTGTACAACAAGTTGCATTGGAGCTAGGCGCGCATCACTGCACATGTAATAATGGCATCACTTTCTGTGATGTAGGACCGTTAATGAGGACCCTCAGAACGTATTTTCATTTCTATCCACACTGGTGTGTTGTTTACTATCGATTGTTATATGTTCGGCTGCCGTGCTTCAACATGTTGAGGTGTGTAGTGCCACGTGCCTAGCTTCTATGCAACCTGTTGTACACGCATGCTTGCACAGTTTTACAGTCTCGGCGCAGTACGCCGAACTATGAACACAATTGAATGGTATTAGCATAGTTTGCCGGATGTAAGTGAATAAGGATTTTGTATTACTTTTGGTTCAAACAAACAGTATGTGTAGTTTGAGCTATTAGTTTCCGAACACTCTGCATATGGGCACCCATCGGATGGTTTTATAATTAACTATATTTATCGTTCCTTGTTATTAAATTAGTCGGTTATACGATGGTACTTCTATAGAGTGTTTACTAAACATATGTGCTCCCATCCTCTATGAAAAGGCTAGCGGTCATAACATAGCGAGGTTACACGCCCGGAAGATTATTTAATCACGTGGTACTAACTAAATGCTGCCCCAATGCACCTCAAATAGTACTTGGTGGGTACCAGGAGAAGAGAAGGAATATTATAAGATAAACATACCAGGGTATGTCATTTACCAGAAAGTTCACTCGTAGCAAATTATATAATAATGTTTCATAAAGCTAAGAGTAAAAAAAAATTATTTTTTTTGCAGTTAAGTTTATAGTTTGATTTCATGAAGCTACTTGTAACACGTGCAATTTTAATGTATGCTTTAAACATAAGAAATCCAATTTGCTAATTTAATTAATAAATCACCTATATCAATATTTTTAAGTAACATGAATCACCCTCACAAGTTAGAATGAAGCATGCTATCACTGAGCTAACTCTCTACCTTTGTTTGGATCTTTATTTGTTTGGTCTATCCACAGTTTGCCAACAAATTTGCAATAATTTCATTCACATTCAGGATGTTACATAGACTGTTACACAGAAAAAAAACTCAATGAAATATTGCGGATGTTGAAACAATATCTGCAGCAATATTTACATTAAGTAAATTTACAGTAGTCAAAACACACACATGTTGTGAGAATACAAATATACATATACATATACAAGCTCATTAAATAAATATGTAATGTGTATTTTTTTACAAATCACATATAACTAGGTTTTTTATTGCCAAAGCGCCACTATTAAACAACTACTACAATAACTAAAATTAAATCCAAAAATATATTAACAGTCAAGACAATATTAAAATATAATATAAGTGAGTTCTACTATATTATATATAAGTTAGTTAAAACCTATTTTACTGGATTAGATCGCTATAGTTACAGTGCTTGGGTAGTGATTGTACAGTATGAGAATACATACTCGTGATTCGATATTTCACGAGGTATTTCTACTTGGTAATAATGTTTGACAATGAGGAGGCTCAGTGGATAAATGAGTATACAATGATATAAATTGGGAAAATAAGGAAAGATAAATCAATTAAGTGAAAATTTAGAGAAGAAAACCCACCAAGGGAAAGGGGAAAAAATATGGGAGGAATTCGATGCACAAATGATACGGCTTTTTCCTTTCTTCTGGCTTCTATAGTAGAAAGTCACACATATTTAAACACACACACACACATAGTTTTTATATTTCATCATTATTTCCTTTGTCAAAAATTAGAGGTAAACAGAGGAGAAGAAAACAGTATATTCCATTTTGATTTTGAATTAACTGTTTAAATCACTGTGGTAAACTGAAGTTGGAATAAAAGGTTTTTCACACCTTTAATTGTATAAATTCAATTTATCTAATTAAAAGCACAATAAAAGGAAATAAAATAGATTTATAAATTAATGATTACTTTTTTTTAATGTGGTAATACATTTTGAAAATGAAATAAAGTCCACAGTATTGTGTATCTCAGGGAGATAGCAACTGTCTTCTGTAAAGGCTGGATGGTAATCTTGATTTGGTAATTCATTGGTGGGCCAGTTCTTATCGTGTGAGTTGAGAACTGTTGCACTATTTTAGGCACTATTTTAGGAATGTTCTCAATATTTTGGTGGTGTAGCAGGTTGAGTATTTACATGGATGAGTACAAGTTTGTCCAGGTTCTTGTGGATGATGTCGAAACCATGGTTGTTCGTCTTCTCTCTGAGCGAAACTGTAGCAAGGCCTATATATTCTCCATTACAATATTTGCACTGCAGTTGATACACCAAGTTATTTGTTTTACATAAGGGATGAGCGGGTATTTTGTATTCATTTTAGTGATCTTGCTATTGAAGGGAGTGACTTGCACACGTGTCGCAGTGGAGATAACCACAAGGTCATGATCTTTTAGTAGTCAAGGTTTCTCTTGAGGTATGCAAGTTTTGGGCACACTAGGATATTGAGTTGGTTGAGAGCCCGATTGAATGCAACTCTTAAAAGACGAATTAAGAATTTTTTCGTCTGAGTAAAACTGGTAAGGAACTTGTAGTCCATTTTGAGGATGGTGTTTATTCTGTGTATACCAGCGTGGTGCTGTGTTGTGAGAAGGATGTCTTCAGATTTACCTGGGGGCTCATTGTCGTCTCTGGAGACTTGGTTTGTCTATTAGGCCTGGGGTATTCTCTGACTTGGAAGGCTGAAGAGAGCTGTTCACAATACACATTCGTTTGGCTAATGTGGCAAGGCTGTAAGGTAAAGATATTGTTGGTATATGAAGGGTGGCTACTGTGGCAGAGGAGATAACGTTGGTGATTGGTAGATCTGTGCGTTTGTGATATTTTCATCATAAAGAATACCTATTATATTGGGATTTCAGTTAGAAGAACATTATCTCACGGTTACAAAAGTTACTAAAATTGTTTTCATACATTCATACGTCATTTCATCTGAAGTGTCTTTTTGGTAGATAATATCAATTCTTATAAAATAATACTTATAATATAATGACAAGGTGACCTGTTGGTCTAGGGGTAAGGTGTCAGACTTCTGTGCTAGCGGCCGGGGTTCAATCCTCGGTCCCGGCACAGATTTATCTGATTTCCAAACCCTTCCTTCACCTCTGACAAGACATATTGTGAACGTGGGGAAAGCCAGGCCTCCACCGTGGTTCGGATTCCACGTTAAACTGTAGGTCCTTCATTTCATCTCACAATCACCCTACCATTACACATTAGCGTAAGTGCGTATAACCCGAATGGGTAGTAAGACGCGGTGCTAATAATAATAATAATATAATGACATTTTATCAAAGTTTAATGAGAGGATAGTAATGGAAGAGTGGTGGAAGGAAAGAGGAAGATGGATTGCATGGGCTTAGTGAGGAGGAGTTTATAGCTTCCCCCACCCCCCCCTCCCGGCCACCTACCCTCGAAATTTATAATATGAAGCTTGAAGATGGCCTTGTATTAAACTTAAAAATAAATTACAAAGGTATTAACTTTTAGAACATTTGCTAAAGAAGGACCCCTCCAAATAGCTTCTAAAGGCATCAATTTTTTTTAAAATACAGGCGAACATCTCTCACTTAAAATAGCTTTTATATACCTTTATTATTAAAAAAAAATCCAGACGAGGACCACTCCAAATAGCTTCTAAGAGCATCCAATTTCAAAATAATCTTTGGTGAAGACCACTTCAAATATATTCTTTGGAATCTAATTTATATTTAAAACAATCTGGTTAGCACTTCTTAAAATAACTTGTAGAGACATTCAATTTTAAAAAATTTTCCGAAGGAAACTACTTAAAATGCCTTCAGGAGTATTCAAATTTGAAATAATTATTATTATAGGGGAGTATGGTGGACATTCTAAATTGATTTTAAAAGCGTATCTTGCTTCCTCCACCTACTCTCTCCCACAAATAAAGTTCCAACAATAATGTATAAAATAACAATGTTCTTATTTATTAGAGTTTAATAGAAGTCTTAACACAATGTCATAAATTTACGACTTTGAAATACACCCCCTCCCCCTCAAAAAATCTCCCTAACCCCATGAGACGGAAGCATGTTACTAGACTGACCCAACCACAGGCTGGAAAAATGTGTTGATGATAATGATAACTTCAAAGAAAATTTGTATTTCATAAAGCTTTATTCCCACTAAAATCCTACTTTAGTCTAAATGCACAACTCTATCTATACAGCAGCTGTCTTCTTCCAACCCTACGTTGACCTCTGGACACTTGGACAGTCTATCTCAATCTAATACCTTCACGGACAAGCGCTAGCAGCGACACTGTCTCTGGTGGGCAGTTTAGTAACTGCAGTACTAGCTCAAACGCATCGTGTCTGTGTAATACGAGCCTCCTGGGGGCAGCCATGTTGTTCTGACGAGACAATGGTTACAATACAAACAAGCCCTTCACAGTCTACACGTATTGTCGAGTGGATCATCAGCCACCAGATTAGCTTTCGAGCATCCATCAAGTAAATTGAATACGACACGTTGATGTGCAAACAACCACTCGATTATTCGAGAATGCATCAACACTAAATCAAGTCAAATTATATTAATTGGATCAAAGATAATTAAAATCTGTTTAGAATGTACACACTACTCCTGAATTGGTGTAGTCTCCTTATATCCTGATGTGATACCCAGAAAATTAAAACTTAATAACTTATTTGAATTTTGAAACTCAACGCCTAAACTGCACATATAGTTTTTCTGAACCAAAAGTAATACAAAAACCCTATACAGTTACATCCGGAAAACTATGTTAATACCATTAAATTGTGTTCAAAGTTTCGGCGTATAACACCGGGAAAGAAAAGCTGTGCAAGCATGCGTGTACAACAGGTTGCATAAGAGCTAGGCGCGCGACACTAGACACCTCTACATCTCGGATAAAGGCAGCAGAACATATAGCAATTGATAGTAAACAACACACCAGTGTGGATAGAAATGGGAATACGTTCTGAGGGTCCTCATTAACGGTCCTACATCGCAGAAAGTGATGCCATTATTACATGTGCAGTGCTGCGCGCCTAACTCCAATGCAACTTGTTGTACACGCATGCTTGCACAGCTTTGCTCTCCCGGCACCGTACGCCGAAGCTTTGAACACAATTTAATGGTATTAGCATAATTTTCCGGATTTAAGTGTATAGGGATTTTTTATTAATTCTGGTTCAAACAAACTATATATGCAGTTTGGGCTATGAGTTTCCTAACACTCTGTCTAGTATTATTAAGATTAAGTTTCATATTACTTAAGGACTACATACATTATATTTTTAGAATTTTAGATACATTTTAGAGTAGTAATTTGTTTAAACATTTTATTGGCAGATCAGCTACAATAATAAGGACCATTGTGATTAGTTTTTAATCGAGATACATTTATGTTAGTTTAGTACCTCCGAGTAGATATTCCCTAGCCTATAATTTAGACGAACACAAACTTTTTTACCATCATGTTTTGTATTTCATTAGGAAGAAACATGTCCTGATTGAGTACTTTATACCGGTGATCATTCGTGTACGTTTTTACCGGCTAAGAAGTCAGATTTAAAGGATGTGCAAGGGAATAAATTAATTGGCAAAAAACTCTTTGTTTTAAATAATATAGAACAAAAAGACCACGGTTGTGGTTTAGTTTTGAGGTATATATGGTTCTGTTTTTTCTGTGAATAAAATAAAAGGATTTTTTTTCCTTGTTAGTTTAGTGAGTTTATTTTAAATTTGATAAGAAAATTTAAACCTTAAGTTATAAATAATTGATATAAATTAGATTTCGCTAGTTTTCACATTTTATAAAATAATAGCAAAAGTACCTCATTTTATTTGCTTCAAACAGAAATAAAAAAAATCTCTTCCATTTATTTCACCCGACCCAATTTTTAAATAATCCGGGGGGGAAAAAAAATCAAATCCAAATTTTAAAATTATTGTTTCGAGGTGCACAAGTTTGGGCAAAGGGGTTATCAATTTTAAAATGTCATACCTCTGCGTGCGATTGATATCTCGCAAAGCTCAATACAGACGTAGACACAGATAGAAGAAGTTAAGCTACCTCACAGCATGAATGATTATTCCCTCTAAAATATGTAGTAATTGTCTGAACATTTCTAAAATGAACTGTATTTGTAAGCTTAATAAATGGCATATTTTTATCATAAGTTTTAATTTATATTGACGCTAGCCTATTCACGAATCGATAAGAAATGTTGAACGCATTAGAAACAACTTTAAGGAGCATCTTGCTAAGTGTGTTAAAATAATTCTGTTACAAGACAAACACGGTAAAAAAAAGTATTACTCGATTAAATAAGTATAATTTATAGCGTATAAACCTACGTATGGACGAACTTAAACTATTCAGTTCACTTTCGATTTTGTATGCATTTTACACGGTTTATATTTATGCGTAAAGCATAACTAACAGGAAATAGTGTGTACAATGAATAATCCATAAAACAAGTACAAAGTCTTATTAAATCGTGTTTTGTATTAAGAGAATTTGGTCTAACCTTTTAGTTCTACTGCATAAGGTACTAACTTAAATACTTTACTAGAAACACATCGTTCATTAAACTGTATCTTTTGAAACATAAAATTAAACTAATTTATCTGGTGTCTGCTCTATTAAATCAAATTTTATTTTTATTTAGTTCTGAATTTGTTACTGTCATGCGTATCATGGTAGACCAAATTCTCTATAACAAAACCAGAAGTGTAATATTTCCCCTTCATTTTCAATCATTATACAAACGTAGCCATTGACGGTTAAACAAGTAAACTTCAATAATAACAAACCAGTATGGCTGCTACAAGGCATATCAAACATGCTGTGTGTACTGGCGTTTAATTGGCTAGAGAGCCTCTTCTTGCATTCTCATTGGTTGATACGCCCCAAGTCCAAGGGTCGTCTATACTCAACTCCATGCGTAATGCATACACAATTAAACTTTATATATTGTGTGCTATTTACTATGTATCTATTATGAAAGTCATCATTGAAAATAATGTGTTTCAACTTCTTGTGTTATGCAATATTCATGAATATAACCCCGCGTTGTGCATGACGAGTGGATCAAAGAGTTTCTACAGACCCAGGGTTTTGGAAATGTCTTGGTGGGTGATAAAGGAAGTGCACAGCCACCGCGCAGGGTCTTTATAAGGTGGGGGATGTAGGGGACGCGATAAAAGACCAATGTTTTTGCAATTTGTATAGCAAAAAAAAAATATTTTTTTTTTGCCAAAATAAATAAAATATTGCTTCAGTACAAACATAGAGTTTAATTTTCTTCCCCTGTTGATCATCTGTCATGAGCATAGCGACAATAGATTGAAACACTTTTTAAATGAAGATAAAAAGTTGTCATTAAATTCCAGGACACCCTTGATAGATGTTAAAAAAATGTTGAGGTCACCATGTGAAGAAAATTAAACTTTTTATTTATAACTAGGACAATATTGGATTTATTTTTGAACAAAAAAAAAAGTTTTGATTTAAAAACAGTGACCCTTTCTCGCTTTCCCTACATCCCCACCTTAAACCTTGATGTGGTTAAATACCCTGTAACCAAACCATTTTTGAAAACAAGCTCTTTGGATGTGTCACTTATAAGAGCATTCTATTTTGGTAAGTGTTGAAATGTTTAATTATTCTTGTCCGGACAGCTGCTACTATCTCTTGAGCTAGTCGGAAAAATAAATAATTATCATATTGTTCGTTTCGCGTTGTAATATACAACTAGTATAGTTTTGTATTATATGTTACTAAGTTTGTACATTTGTCCATCTTGTTATTTAAAATAAAACCTTATTCATTTAATATTTCAATCAATAATATTATCTAAAGACACAGGGTGGGCCAAATAAAACCGGCCCCAAGAAATAAAACTGTAATAGATATTATCGATGCAAATTTTGACATTATTTAAATGAATGGTAATATTAAAAGTACACTTACATTTATTGTTTCCTTGTTTACGATTTATGATCATATTTATTTTTCGAAATGTTCAGTGTTGCACTGATTTCAAAGTCTCTGTTCAAAATGTTTGGCACCATCCGCTATGCATAGTATGAAGAATTTGCAGCCCAGAGTTGACTTCTGATCGATCTCTTACTCTATTCCTCACAGATTTTACGGAGGAAAGAACAGTCAGTAAAGACTTGTGGCCACCCCGCTTTCCAGACTCGTCTCCGTGCGACTTTTAGCTCTGGGAATCCCCCAGAACAAGCCACGACTTTGGGAGACTTGAGAATAACATACGACAAGAGATTGCCAGCATTCCAGTTGAACAACATTTTTCTTAACATGATTCGTCACGCGCAATTGTGCATATGACTGGTGGCGAGAATTTTGAACAGAGACTTTGAAATCACAGAACAACACTGAATATTTCAAAATATAAATGTAAGTGTACTTTTAATATTACCATTTATTTATTTATTAAAAAAAAAATTTAATGTCCATTGATACTATTTAATACAGTTTTATTTCTTGGAGCTGGTTTTATTTGGCCCAGACTGTGTAGGCAAAATCTATTACACCTTTCGCCGTATCAATGTATGTACACTCCTTTGTCCTAAAATGTATAAAACTTACCTTTATATGTTACACTATGGCCCAGTTTATAAGATATGACCTTTCAGGGTAAACGTAGTGTATATAAAATAGTGTAACAGTTTCTAATTATTATTCTAGAAATATTAAAAAATAGTGTACCTAAAGGTCACTCACTTACTCACTCACTCACTAAGTTGCGTGAAATTAACTTGATAGGGATAGGTGACCTGGTGGTCTAGGGGTAAGGTGTCAGACTTCTGTGCTAGCGGCCGGGGTTCAATCCTTGGTCCCGGCAAAGATTTATCTGATTACCAAACTCTTCCTTCACCTCTGACAATTCCTCCATTTCATCTCACAATCACCCTACCATTACACATTAGTGTAAGTGTGTATAACCCGAACGGGTAGTAAGACGCGGTGCTAATATTAATAATAACTTGATGGGAAAGCAAAATAAAATTTTTACAAGGATTATATTTATAATTAGCGCTTAAATGAGTCGCTTTTATCACCGAAACTTAAGGTAAATAATGTGCAGGAAAATATGCGATACTCCACAGGCCTTGTGCTAAAACTTGGTGTAGAATGTAAATCAGTTAACTTGCTCCAAAAGTTCTTCAAATTTAGACTAAAGAGTAATCAAGATAAAGGATGATACCCCTGACTTACAAGCTGAGATTATTCTAAGCAACAAATACATAGTTTGTAACGTTTAAAGAGCCAGCCTGATATATTAATGTGTGTACGCTCACCATTAGGGTGACATTTGATATAACGATTGAATTGGGTCCAAGTTTGCTGTTCTGTATTATAATAATTAAAAAGGGATGATGTCTTGTTTTAGAAGTTAAAAGTTCTGGTGTTTTATAGTTTTTTTTAATTCTGAGTAGATAAACAGTTTTTTGCTAGATATTTCACACGTTGTAGATTTTAATAAAAGCCCGAGTATTACGTTATATGCATGATAATTCCCGACACGTGAAATTTAGAACACAGATTAAGATGTCATATAGACTACCTACACGGCTTCTCGTCAGGAAGGAAACTGAAGAGATGTGTACCCTGAAGGGGTATATCAAACGACATTTCCCTCTCGAAGCTTCCCAAAAGAAAAAAGGTGTGGTCATCCAGGTGCGTTTCTGTCCACAAAACTGCGTTGTCTTTTTAAACAGAGACGTAGAAAGATGTCACCATACCTTGCAACTTAACAACTTAACACAAATAAATCTTACCACCAGTTCTCATTTAAAATATTGTGATTTTGAATATAAATGGGAATAATAAATGATTGAGATGTATAATTCCATATCATTACAAGTTTACGTATGAATGACCTTGCGCACCAAATGAAGCTATGAATATGAACAAAGCCATACAGATTAAGGGCACGTTAGCTAGAGCAACAAACTCAAAGGTCAATTTCTCTAAAAACTTCTACAAGTAATTTAATTTAATTTCTCTCCTTTATAAAGGATACATTCCAAAATAATACACTATGTACTAAATCCCTCTCAAAGTAATAAACATTATGGTGTTGGATAGTTAATATTATTATTATTATTATTATTATTATTATTATTATTATTATTATTATTATTATTAGCACCGCGTCTTACTACCCGTTCGGGTCAAACGCACTTACGATAATGTGAAAATGGTAGGGTGATTGTGAGATGAAATGGAGGACCTACAGTTTAACGTGGGATCTGAACCACGGTGGAGGCCTGGCATTCCAAACCGGTGTTGGAGAAGTTTTATATCAGAAGCCATGTGCTTTATAACACACAAAAATGTTTGTCATGTTTCATTGTGCTTATTTGAGTGTGCATTATTAGTGTCATTAGCTGCTGCAGCTATTCATCTTGTTAAATGGAACCCACATTTATGAGGAGATGAAATAGCTCTTTTTGTAAAAACTTGGCTGTACATTAATCACTATTCGATTAAAACACGGTATGAATGGGGTTATCGGTTATTAAAAGAAACAATACATTAATACGTTTGTCACTTAATACAACTCGAATTACTATGTTAATAATATTATATAACAACAAGAAAGTCAATATATAACATGATCAAAATTGAGTTTTTTAAGGTTTGAAGGAGAAGAAATAAGTCAGGAAATTTTTTATCCCCAATTTTTATGAACACTTAAATTATATATCTTAATTTGGCCTCACAACTAAACATCATAGATTAAAGGCTAAAAGCTGAAATGTTTAAAATATATATTTTTTCAGGATAACATTTTCAAAGTTAAGTGAGAATAACAAAAGTTTCTTCATAGCAAGACATGTAACGTGTTCGTTTTATATTTGGTATTCATAAACTATTTAAGAAAGGAAACCTATTTTTTTTATGGATATAGAAGCTATTATTTTGTGTGTCTAAACACATTTGAAGTACATTCCTTTTACGATGAAAACTTACAGCATTACCTTTATGGACTCTACTATGGTCCTAAAATATAAGCTGCACCATGGTGGAAACAACCAAGGTAAGGTAGCTAACTTACACCCTTAACGAGGGGTACACTTACCTTGACCGAATACTATATGACCCTATATTTTAATATTCACCGTAGCTGAACTAAGTGAGGTAAGCTTGATATACAGGCTTATTCAAAAGTAATGGTGCAATACCGAAGGCCTGTAGTGAGAGTGGTGACCAAGTAGTAGCCGACCAAGTAGTAGCCGACCAAGTAGTAGTCGACCCAGTAGTAGCCGACCGGGACGTTGGATCGGCCGTGCCAGACAAGAGTATTTGCCAATGTTGCTCCGGCCTCTACGATCGCCAGACTTAGCACCCTGCGACTTCTTTTTGTGGGGATACATTAAGGACACCAAATACGTGTTCTCATAGTCACAGCAACTGAATGACCTCAAACAACGCATCTCTGCTGCTGTGGAACTGATATCCAAGGATATTCCCGGACGCCTCTGATCCGAACTGGACTAGCGTCTAGACGTCTGCCGTCTAATCAACAGCATCCACATAAAACAACTTTAGTGCTTTTGGAACTTGGAGAGTTCTTCTGTCTTTTCATGCCATGATGGTTGTTGTGTGTCAGTTCGTTAGATTAAAACCGTTTCATTTTTGTACCATTACTTTTGAATACACCTGTATTTCATGGTAAATAGAGAGCTAATGTGTATGCATGCCTAGTTACAGCCTCGTTTACCATCCAAAAGGTGTACATGAAAATAAACTCGTAGGATCCGTTTAAGCAACTATATTATTTGTTAATGTAGGCTCATTATTGATCTTATTATTATTATTATTATTATTATTATGGTTTAAAGGCCCATCGACACATCTAGGTCATTAGGGCCTTGAAATATATTAAAAACATAATAAAATCCCCATA
>CABFVZ010006944.1:0-14116 GCA_902151445.1 Timema monikensis | reverse complement strand
GACAACGGCTACGTGTGGTAAATCGGGTCTTTGCCCAAACTTTCCCCATAGTGAATTTAAAAAAAGTTTAGCCAGAGTGCGGAGACCGTGGTTTTTATAAACAGAATCGAAATCGAGTTTTATCTTTCCCCTTTCCTTATAATTTTGAATATAAGCGTAAATCACATCTTGTGAGGTACACCGCTCAGGCCATCCGCTGGATTATTGTTTAATTTTCAGAATGGTATCAATGTGCACGTGAAACAATCTGCCAGAACGTGTCTGACGATCGTAAACAGATACATTGTACTCCCACACTTCGTGTAATGCTTCGACGGTGTAGCCTTTCTCAACGGCTTTCCGGATCTCGTCAATCACACAGACGACTGTCAACAAGCGATCTTTTTTGTCGTTGTGCTGACACGCGCCTTGGTTTTCCTCCTCCCCGCATTTCCTGCACAAGATGAAAATTAACTTGTCGTGCATCCGTGTAGGAAATACGGGCATGAATAAATCTCGCGGAGGCGTCTCTGTAACATTGGCTAGGCCTTCTACTTGATCTATCGACGGACAATTTGGTTCCAAGTGAATTTTGTGGTGGCCGACGGAGTATTTTTTGTACTTGCAAACGTAAAGATACATTGAAGACACATCCAAGTACTTGATCTTCTCCCCACAAGAAAGGTCTGCTTCGTGGAAGAGCTTGATACAATTTGTACGCCCGCCAAAGAATGCATCCCTAGGACTGAGAGGTTCCTTGGTATACACCTCATGCCGTCGTACAAATTGTTGCAAGTCCTTGTCTTTGCGTTTCATCGCATTAAACATGCACCCCCACATCGCTACGACCGTGTAGCCGGCATTCTTAAACTTTTCCATACAAGCCATGGTCGCTTCTTAACGCGTTTCCATGGTCTCGTGGGGACTATTTTTGATAAGGGTGGTCCTATCATGGCAACAGAGAGGGCACCCGTGCCAATAACAGCCCCAGAACTGGGAGACGGTTGTGGTATCTCCAGCTTTAACAACGTCGTCTACACGTCGCGGTAACACATATTCCTCACGGCCGTTACCCGCATGAAGAATAGAGACACCGCGTTGATGGGCCTCCCAGCTGAGCTATTGTACATCGACGTGCGACTGTTGGTCTGTGCACCGATAGCCACCGTTATGGATAATACCGATAGTATTCTACTTAAGATGACTTCGGTGGTAAACACACATGGCCGCTCCATCTATCGTACACGCCTCTCTGAAAGGATCCACCTTTGCTTTCTCAATGAGCATTTCTACAAACTTCATGTAGGCCTTCCGTAGGATCTCTACATCTTTCACACAATACAGTTCCAACTCGAGTTTAAAATCAAAGACATAATTTACTTTGAGCAACGCGTCATACCACTTCTCAAAGTGATCCTTTCCCTCAACTGACATCTCGCCGATGCCGTAGTCCTCCTTTGGCGGCAAGGGATCTCTATACCCCCGTTATATTTTTTGTTGAAAAATTGGGGGAAATGTCCCTTGGCCAAAGACTCGTACAAGCCGAAATTTTGGGAAATTTGGACAGCGACATCGGGAGAAATTCAGTGAGTCAATAGAGTGGAGCGGGCCGTAACGCATGGACATGATTTTCCCACCGTTCATTATAAGTTCTGGAGTCCATTTTTTAACCTCCATCATGTATCTTAAAATAAAATTTCCATCATAGGATTTAGCATAATTGCCTAGGAGGGTGATATCTTTAAATTTTGAGTCCTATCGCCCCCACAGTCGGTGCAATGATAGTCATTTACATCTGTATAAACGTAGGCCTTGCAACACGATTGCACGACACATAGGTTAGGTTCGTGCAAGTACGTGCCTGCCGCACCTTGAAGAAGCGTTTCTTTCCTGCATTCAAAATCGTAGCATACAAACATTAAATTACCTTTTTCTAGTGACGGCTTTGACGGGGCCTGCTTCATATAACAGAAATGACCAAAAGGACGATATGAATTGCAAACTCTACAAAAAGTCTCATAACACCTATGTGAATAATTTGATCTTTCCAAACTGAAAAATTGCCCGTATACCTCGACATCTTTTTGACATCACAGACCGACCTGTGACCTCTGCAAATCCGGGACATTTATGGTTATCAAAGCACGTCTGGTTTGTGAACCAACGTCCACAGTCTTTACAGACTACAGATCGGTTTCCGCTACAAACCGCTTTAGCGTAGCACTTTTTTCACGAGGATTCACATTTGTGCTCGTTATTATGATCAAATGGCACACGACACTCGCGGCAAAAGTACGAGCACTTAAATGCGGCTGTCAAGGATGTTATGACATCAAAATTATTTTGCTTGTCGTCGTGAAAATACAAATCAAGGTAGTCCTTAAAGGAATCTTCGGAGCGAGTAGGCCATTCATACAAGACCTGTCTCCCTCTACGTTCGCGAAATACAGTGATTTTGTATTCGGATAGGTGTGCTTGAAATTGTTTCAGTTCAGTGAGTCCACCACCTTTCAAAAGATTCACACGGGCATCATGGCATAAATCTTCTGCTTTGTATTTTTGAATATTACGACTCTTTTTTATTTGATTAAAGGTGTTCATGTCCATGCATCCTGGTTCTCTTTTATTGTCACATATAGCTTTGGCGACAACCAATGCACGGGCTAGGCAAAGTGTGTCGTCATTTTGGATCGTAATGATCCCATGGTTTTTACGGTTATATGTGCTTGCGGGAGAGAGTTTATCACAATAACGTCCATTCCCACGAGGCTCCTTAAAATAGCAGAGTTTAACGTAGAGTGGTGCTGTACTCAAAAACAAATTATTACTTTGCAACACGGGACTTACATTATCAAGCACGGCTCGAGCGTCTAACTGGCCTGCTCGCCTAAATGAGACATACAAAGGCCGTAGCGTAGAGTCCGTGCTATACAAAAGCAAGACGACGTGGTCATCGGCGCTAACGCCATAGTACTGCAGCCGATCGAGCAAATTAGTAATTTGTTCTTCAAGCCAGCTTAATGCGTCACGATCGCTTGGCGGTGCACCAAACTGTACGGTAATTTCTCTACCGGTATAAAAGAAAGCCTCAATTGTTTAATCCTCTCTTCAACGATACGAAGAGGGACGCCATTTTGCAAAGCTCCACCAACCGATTTTACCGGGCCACTAATTCCCGTCTGGGGTGCTGATGATGGTCCCTCCCCCATCATATCCGCGTCTTGAAGAGAGTCTTTGATCCCCGCATTCCTATCCCTTTCAACAGCGGCTTGCAGGAAGACCCTTGGAGTCGGCATATCTCCCGCTGGCTGAATGGGAGCCGCAGAGTTTGGGGTTGAGACCACGTCTTCCCCCCAGTTCGCATCGGCATCTTCGTTATTCATTTGAGATAAAACACAAGAGTTTGAATTTAAACACCAGTCAAACTAACTAAAAGTAAGCATTTGAAACAATATTCTTTCAAACAAAGACAATTTAAAAATTCCTTCTTTGCAATTATTAAATAAACAAATTATCACATAAGCTATCAAAATAATACCTGATAAAAAATGACCGTTTTATTTTATAGTTTGTCCTCGGAGTGGACAGTGTGAATATCATACTTTAAAACGGATCCCTCAGTTGCTCTAACTACTCAATTTAAAAGACACTTGTTTATTACACACAATGTTTGGGACATTTACTTTACGTTAAGTTTCTATTTGAAAAGTATTTTCACCTATTATTGTGTTTTACTAAGCAATCTTCTCATTATATGATCTTTCAACTTATACATATTTTTTTTATTTTAACGTAAAATAATAATCTCACCTATGGATAAATCAATAGCATCCACAGCCGAAAAAATGTCTATTATTGTTTCTTGCGGCTCTCGGAATGGCGGTGGAGGTGCTATTATGGGAGACACTGCAGACATCATGTGGTTCCATGCATCTGAAACAAACATAACTTGGTATTAAAATCTGTTAGCGTAAGTGATAGCCGTGGATAATCATACAAAAACTACCTATTAATCTGAATAGTCATTTTCACAATAATTACAATGGTCCTGCCTGGACTCGAACCCTAGACACCCAAACCAGGAAGTATGCATTCTACCAACTGAGCCAAGGTGGTATACAATAATATTTCAACAAGTAAATCACCATAAAATAATATAATATATATCGTTAAACGCTTATAAAAAGAAATGCCCATTTTTGTTTATGAAAAAACCCGCAAATATAGCACATTATTCATTTTTCGAAATTATTTTTTAATTTTTTAAAAGCTAATTATTTTTTTTACAAATCTGGTCTTTCATTGCCCTGCAATTACTAACCGTTTGCGTTTAATTCTTCCATGTAGGCACCGACGGTGGCCAGATCCCCGTAAGTCTGCGGATCTCCCCACAGCGAATTCTCTAAAAAATACAACACAACAAGTTAGTTTGATATTCAGAATTAAAATAATCTCCAGAGTTTTAATGGAATCAGAGACTTTTAGCCGCGTTTGCTCGTCCAAGACAATGTGTACTTTATGATATCACGCGCCTCACTTTGAATTGTTAGCCTGTCATTGGTATCTGTATTTAAAAGCTCTACAGTAAAGGCTGTCTTCGGCCATCGGCCGAACCTTACATATATGGCTTTGCGGTATTTTAAAATACTATTCTCAATAAACATATTATTATGTTAAGTATAATACACTTGTTCAATACATCTTTTAAATAAAATTTAGTTGGTAGTAAACTGCCCTCAAAAAATTTTATGGGTTGTAATAAATGTATAAAATAAACTACTCTTAAATAAAAAATTCATTATTAAATTTATTATTACCACTCATGTTTATACGATTTTAAAATAATATTCAGCCAATAGTAAACTACAAATAAATTTAATTACCATTTAACTATAGCTAGGAATCAAGTTTTTTCAATAAACTACCCTTGATTATAATAAACATTTGTTCCAGCATAACTTTATCCAAAATGTCATATACAAAAGTCCCTGCTTAAACACCTTCAGATTATATATAGTTTTAATTCTCATAAATCTATTATAAATTAATAAATTTAGACAAGTCTGCCATAGTTTATTGTAATTTTGAAATAGATTTTAAAAGAAACTTGTTTATTTCACACAATGTTTGGGACATTTCCTTTACGTTAAGTTTCTATTTGAAAAGTGTTTTCACCTATTATAGTTGTTTACTAAGCAATATTCTCATTATATGATCTTTCAACTTATACATAATTTTTTTATTATAACGTAAAATAATAATCTCACCTATGGATGAATCAATAGCATTCAGAGCCGAAAAAATGTCGATTTTAGTCTCTTGCGGCTCTAGGAGTGGTGGTGGAGTTGCTATTATGGGAGACTCCGCAGACATCATGTGGTTCCATGCATCTGAAACAAACATAACTATGTATTAGAATCTGTTAGCGTAAGTGAGAGCCGTGGATAATCATACAGAAACTACCTATTAATCTGAATAATAATTTTCACAATAATAACTATGGTCTTGCCTGGACTCAAACCCTGTACACCCAAACCAGGAAGTATGCATTCTACCAACTGAGCCAACGTGTTATACAACAATATTTCAACAAGGAAATCACCTTAAAATAATATAATATTTATCGTTTAGCGTTTATAAAACAAAAAACTTATAATGCCAATTTTTGTTTATGAAAAACCCACCAATTTAGCACATTATTCATTTTTCGAAATTATTTTTTAATTTTTTAAAAACTAATTATTCTTTTTTACATATCTGGTCTTTCATTGCCATGCAATTACTAACCGTTTGCGTTTAATTTCTTCCATGTAAGCACCGAGGGTTGCCAGATCCCCGTATGTCTGCGGATCTCCCCACATCGAATTCTCTAAAAATACAACACAACAGGTTAGTTTGATATTCAGAATTAAAATAATCTCCAGAGTGTTAAAGGGATCGGGGACATTTAGCAGCGTTTGATCGTCCAAGACAATGTGTACTTTATTATATCACACGCCTCACTTTGAAGTGTTAGCCTGTCATTGGTATCTGTATTTAAAAGCTCTACAGTAACGGCTGTCTTCGGCCATAGGCCGAACCTTACATATATGGCTTTGCGTTATTTTAAAACACTATCCTCAATAAATATATTATTATGTTAAATATAATACACTTGTTCAATACATCTTTTAAATAAAATTTAGTTGGTAGTAAACTGCCCTCAAAAAATTTTATGGGTTGTAATGAATGTATAAAATAAACTACACTTAAATAAAAAATGCATTATTAAATTTATTATTACCACTCATGTTTATACGATTTTAAAATAATATTCAGCCAATAGTAAACTACCAATAAATTTAATTACCATTTAACTATAGCTATGAATCAAGTTTTTTCAATAAACTACCCTTGATTATAATAAACATTTGTTCCGGCATAACTTTATACAAAATGTCATATACAAAAGTCCCTGCTTAAACACCTTCAAATTATATATAGTTTTAATTCTCATAAATCTATTATAAATTTTATAAATTTAGACAAGTCTGCCATAGTTTATTGTAATTTTGAAATAGATCAAAATGAATACACTTTGATTTAACAACAAATAAATAATAAGTGTGATTGTTAGAAAATTATATTTACTCATCCAGATCCGTCAGTGAAGCGTAATACCTCATCCAGGTTTTCTTGTTTATCACTCGAAGACAGGTTATAAAATGAAAGGATTTCAAAACAGGTGCCACTATTTATAGCTACCGCCAGCTAAGTTTGCGACTGAGCGATGATGTCTTCGGTTAAAACCCATTGCTATTGAGGGTTGCGACATTATTCAAGGTCGTGATCTATTCTTGTCTCGAGTTGTCTTGTCGACCCGCCAAACTGGCGCCAGGTATGAGTCATCAGGGTTGCGACAGCGCTATGACGTCACCGGAAAAACGCATTGCAATTGAGGGTTGCGACATCATTCAAGGTCGTGATCAATTCTTGTCTCGACTTCTCTTGTCGACCCGCCAAACTGGCACCAGGTATGAGTTATCAGGGTTGCGACAGAGCGATGACGTCATCGGTAAAACCCATTGCAAGTGAGGGTTGCGATATCATTCAAGGTCATGTCTTGACTTGTCTTGTCGACCCGCCAAACTGGCGCCAGGTATGAGTCATAAGGGTTGCAATAGACTGATGACGTCATCGGTAAAACCCATTGCAAATTAGGGTTGCGACATCATTCAAGGTCATGTATCGACTTGTCTTATCAACGCGCCAGACTGGCGTCAGTCATCATGAAAACACATTGCCACATATAAAGGGGCGGGGGGAAGAGTTGCCGGGGGTCAATGACCTCATGTACTAGCTCACTGTTTCAAGGTCACGATCTATTCCTATCTCTACTTGTCTTGTGGAGCCGCCAAACTGGCGCCAGTTATGAGTCATCAGGGAAAACCCAGGGGGGGAGTGTTGCGACATCACACGCAATGATTACATCTCACAACTCGGGGTCAAAGGTCAAATTGAGGCCATACGCCACCACAACTACTGATCCATCAACATGCAGCAAAAAGGGGATCGAAAAATCAGGCATTCTCAGAACCTCAGGGGAGATAAGCTTCTGATTGAGGATCTCAAAAGACTTAGTTTGAGCTTCGCCCCAATGAAAAATAGCTCCTTTCATTTTGAGTGAGCTAAAGGGGCGGCAATATCAGAGAACATAGGTATGAATCGGGAATAATAGGCACACATGTCAATGAACCTCATAACCCCTTTGAGATTCTTAGGGGGGGGATAATCCAAGATGGGTTTAATCCTTTCAGGATCAATAAGAAGATTTCCACAAGAGATAACGTAACCCAAATATCGAATCGAGGGTTTAGCCCAAACAACCTTATCAGGATTCACAGTTAACCCAACCTTACGCAAGCACCTTAACACACTTTCAAGATAAACAACGTGATCCTCAATACTATCACTGTACATACAAATATCATCGAGATAGTTGAATACGAACTTGTATTTAAGATCTGAAAGAATGTGGTCGAGAACGCGATTCAGGGCTTGACCTCCTATAATACAGCCTAGGGGCACTCTATTGAACTCATAATGTTCCCAGGGTGTAACAAAGGCAGTGAACTTCTTGGAAGGCTCAGTCAATGAACATTGTAAGAAACTAGCGTTAAGATCAATCACACTAAATACCTTGGCTCTGCCCCAATGCTGAAAAGCAGATTCAATGCTCTGCATTGGATATGGGTCAAATTGGATCTTTTTCTGTTGATTTTACGGTAGTCAACAATTAACCTATGCCCTTCTCCCTTTTTTGGGATAATGAAGGCCGGACTGGCATATGGGGATTTGGAGGGGCGAATCACGCCTTTGACCTCAAGGTCATCAATGAGCTACCGAAAGATCTCTTAGGGGAGGCACAAGAATAAGGACAAGACCTTACAGGGATATGCATTCTGTGGATATTGTCCTCGACAACAATATTATAGGGCAAGATATCACATTTCCCTAGTCCAGTGGTAATAACATCAGGGAACTTTCCTATAACCTTTTGAATGGCTTCGTCATAATCATTTAGACAAACAAATAATAGACTGGTCGATATATCACACAAAGAAATTTTGACTCTTGGGGCGAATTCAAAATATAGCTCTCTCCGAGACGTGTTCAAAATAGCTCTACTTTCCCATAGGAAGTCATTTCCCAAGATGACGTCATAGGGAATCGAGGGGACACAATACAATTTTCTCTTCCAAGAGAACCCACACTATGTAATAGATAGCGACACTAAGTTGTCCACAATCAACAAACTACCATTTCCTAGCACAAAAGGTCTCGGTTCAATCACTTCTACCTTATAATTAACAATACCCTCTAACTTCTTTAGCAACTCAATGCTAACAAAAGATCCACAGGAGCCGGTATCTAATAATGCATAAGCTGAATGAGGACCTATGGTCATATGAACCACGGGAGGAGGGGTGAGACAATTCTTTCTACTCAGTCGCGTATTGGGACCTCCATTTACACTACGCGTCACAAGTTTCCCGAGGGACACTGGCGCTGATAATGCCCTAGTTGGCGACAGCGGAAACACCTAATTTTGAGAGGTCAGGGAGAAGAGAAGACTTACCCCGACTATCAGGGTGATTACTCGGTTTTTGCTGAAAAGGGGGCTTATACGGTCTGGGCATACAAGTGGGAAGGGGTGGTATGTTTCCCATAGCAATAGGCTTCCTATAATTACTCGCCCGATGGGCCTCTAAATATTCTTTCTCTCCCTCTATGTTTGAAGCTAAGCTATATTATTATTATTAGCACCGCGTCTTACTACCCATTCGGGTTATACGCAAGCTAAGCTATACAGTTCAGAGATAGTGCTTGTAACGTTTCCCGTCCCATGGATCTCTCCTCCGATATTTAGCCTGGCCCGCTAAATAAATGAGTTGTTTATTGTTGAAGCATGCCCACCGTACTCGGATACGTCCTGGGGTGCGTGGACGTTAACGGTGCCTACTTACGCCACGTGGCGCTACAGTACATCCGACAGCGCTATGAACTATCCGTGGCTTAAGTGAGAACTGGAGCGGTGAACTGTGGGTGAGTTATGTGAGAAGAGTTTGAGTCAGTTTTCCGCGGTACGGACTCGTGTGTGTACGTGTGTTGGACTTGAACGTCTGGGTGTGAAGACCCTTTGTCTCCGTGAGGAGGATTTGGTGCGAAGTTTTGTGGCAGAGTTAAGGTAGACCCATTCATATTAATTAATCCTTATCATATGTACGGTCTATTTAAACTTTCAGAGTGATTTTATTCTGGTAATGTTTACATAGTGGCACCCGTTTTAATGGGATAGTAGTGGAATAATTGGCCGGTCGGGAAGGGGGAAAATTACTTGGCGTGAGGCTGGGTATATATTAAAACTCCCCTTCAGTGATTAAGTTAAGGGTTAATTAGGTTAATGTCATTCTTTCTAAACGGTAATATGTTACTAATTGGTGTTTGAAATGAACAGCTATGTGGTAATGTTTTGAGGATCAATTTATGTGATGTCAACTAGTTGGCTTTTCACTCGGTAATTACTATAGAATATGATTATATTGATCACTTTTTATTTAATTGCACTACTGGTATGATAAATACATAATGAATCAGAACATTTTATGTACATGTTATTGTATGTAGCTAGGGGTTATAGTTATCTAAATAATATATTTATGTTATATACAAAAGCTTGTTATTAGGGTACTCATATTACCTAGACAGACAGTTTTGGAGCAGTAACTTAGAATGTTGAGTCCTATAATGTTGGGGGCTTAGAATGTTAGTGGTATTTATAACTTCTGAATGTACGGTTTTATTGTATTGATCTTTGTAAAGAGAGGGTATATTTTTAGTTGGATCCATTCTACATATTTATGGGGTTTGTAGGGTCTGGGTTCGACGTCTGGGTACAACGTCTGGGTTCGTCGTCTAGGGCCGGGAGTTTGGTTCTCGGACTGGGTACGGTCAACCACGGACCACATCAGCGGTACTCCTTCACTGGTTGCATACCCGGGGTTAGTGACCAGAGGCACTCACGAGTGGCCGACCAATTGGACACCCCTGAAGTTCCACGTGAAGTGTATGGTTACGCGCAGGACTCGCATAGACCGCTAAGTTTAATTGGAAATATTTTAACCAAAATAATGTGTGAATTTAAAATTGAGATAAGGAATAATTTTTTATAGTCTTATTTTTTTGTGTAATCCGTCCTGGCTTATTGAACAATATTTGTTTTGTTAACTATTACAGTGGCCCTAGTAACCCATTTTCCGGTGTTGGGATAACTCTCATCGATATTAGGAATTATCAGGTATGGCAGATGTGATCATGGTAAACCCATGAAGGCCTATGGGTTTAATGGGGAACCTCGTTGCCTTCCAAGCAGTTNTATCCCTGACCGAGAGGTCCCTTATTTGTCCTGGTCTACCTTACGAGGGGGAGTGTTGATCTTCATATCTACATCTGGCGACTGAACGAATTTCCTTGTTAATGTTCAGACTCACTATCGCCAACGAGGTGGCGCCCAACAATAAACACTCTCTTGGGGTCGACCTTAAATTTAGGGGACCATTGCCAATAGCTCGATGACCACGCCCTTCTCCACTGAGGTGACGCGGGAGGTGACATGTTGGCTTCCAAGAAAAAACTAAGTGCCTGCGAGTGAGAGGGGAAACGTTTTCCAAGATAAGCACTACAACTTCCTTTTCAGTGAGGTTTAAATTCAAAATTCCCGCCGCTTCGGAGATAGCTAAAATAAACAATCTAAATGACTCGTCCGGGTATTGAAAGTGGCGCACAAATATATTGCTAGGTCTTTCTCTCTCTCTCTTATTAACTAAGAATTCCAAAGCTCTATCTTTGATTACATTCCACGAAAGACCTAACTGGATGCCTTGTGATACAATATGAGTTAAAAATACAGATATTTTGCCGAGGCATAACGTCAAGAACTCCGCGTCCCCTACAAGTTTAAGCTTGTTTACCCTATCTACTGCTAAAATAAATTGAAACAACTCCGTGCTTGACTGACCATCACGCGTAATAATATATTTTAAACAATCTTTAGCCATATTAAATTTAATCTTAATGGAAGGGGTAGTATGCGGTAAGCACGGACTATTAAGGGGGGTTTGCACTCCTACTTCCTGCTTACTTTCTCCACCCACGCTTTCCTTTACCTGATCTAAAGGGGCTTGACCTGTTCTAAGGCCTGGTTCACAAGAATAAGAATCGCTGGACTTACATACGTTCTATGAGAGATTAATGCTCGCAAGTGTCTAACGGTGGCAGTGAGGGAGTACTGGATATTCCTCAAGTCGAGCTCCGCTATGAGTTCGTCTCCTTTGAGCGTGTAAACATCGGATTTTGTAGAGATCCGACTTGTTCCATCGGCGGAGTCCATGGGCAATAATGAGTTCATGAAACAAAAAAATAACAAATTATAACAAAAATAACAATTATAACAAAATAACAATTTAACTCAGCTTGGTTTTACTAAATTATGGAACTTATTTTACATTATTAGATATTTTATGTTAAATTTCCATTTTATCCTACTAATTATATTGAAATCTATTAACACATTAAGAAGCAATGAGCTTTGGGTAAAATATGTTGCCAACATAAATAAATAGTGTTGAAAACTAAATACTGTTGAATACTGGTTGCCATAGCAACCATGGTCTTCCCGTCACGAAGCGATGTTCGGACAGAATCGATGTTTCGGTAAAAGTAGTATTAGCACGGGTATGATCGATTTTCCTGCAACGGAGAGTGCAAGTATTGTAATTTTGGAGTGTCATATTTGTCGTCACCTCGTGTGTATGGGGACGTCATGGAATGCATTTCATCTAGACGTCACATTATATATCAGATTTGACGTCACCTTGTGTGTATGACTGTATGGTGACGTCACATCAGACTTGAATGAATTAAAATATTAAGTGCCAGTGACTGACGTCATAATAATAATATAATAATAGTGCAGGAGTGTTTACAGTGACGTAATATAATAATTAATTCTGGTTGGAGGGGGTATCTATGCTAGAGATATAGTGGCACGTCAGTGACGTCGATAGTTTTGTGACGTCAGCCTGTGTGTGTATGGTGACGTCCCGGAATGCATTTGATCTAGACGTCACATTATATATCAGATTTGAATGAATTATAATATTAAGTGCCGAGGTACAGTTATTGCATTATGACAGTAGGACGTTTGAATTATTAATTATACACTAAAAATTATATTGCTCTTAATACGAATATATAATTTAAATGAGAGGGAAATATTACTGTAAATGAAAAAATAAATATAAGTTTTTTCACATTTAATTATAATAAAAAATATACATATTTCACAATATATTATTGCAATCCATAAAAATACAAAGATCATCAAACAGTAATAGATAGTCAAAATATGGGATAGGATCGGATGGGTCAACAAACGATTTGGAGGTGAGGGTATTGTCTATGAACATCGATACATTAGGGTGATTTAGATATTTTACATGGCGTGTGATATATTTTTCAAGATTGTACAGAGTTTTTAATTCGTCCGTAGACAGGTGGATCTGAAGGTTTTTATCACTCAGACACAATTTCCACACGCTGAAAAGTTTTTTCACCACAATGATAAAGTCGTCCATGCTGGACTCAAAGTTTACACACGTCTGCACACAGTCGGACCAAAACGGAATTTCTTTGATGAAAAAGTTCTATTGCGGGACGGTGAGTATTAGACGATTAGAATTTGATGAAAACATCACGTGAGTGTAAAAGTTAAGGTCAGGAAAGAGGCCCATCGCCGCGTGTTTGTTCTGTTTGTCGTTTAGGTAGAAAGTCTTGGTTACCAACGACGACGTCGATGGTTGTGAATCATCCTTCACCATATTACAACTGGACGTCACCTTAATCATCACTGTCTGCGTCTAGACTGATGACCTGTAATCAACAGTCGTCACAATTAAAGCTAGTATCGTAGTCGTCGTCGTCATCGGTGATTGGACAAATTTATACAATTTCTCGGCGCTGTGAAATATGACAAATCGTGCCAAAGCGTTTGTATTTTTTAACGCGCACGGGGTGATGTCGAGACAAGGGGTAGTACACCCCCAACAATTAGAGTTGATCAAATCAACAAAGGGACATTTATAGTCTTCGCGTAGTGGGATGAATGTACGGCCTGGGAGACGGGACAAGAAATTCCCTTTTTGTTTATTATATGCGTAAGGCACGAAGGCTTTATCTATATTTTGTTTTAGAATTGGAACCAATTTGGAGTAGCACAAGCCGGTGGTTTTATTGAACTTATAGCACGAGGATTGTTTCTCGTCGATGAAAACTATGTATAGCTCGGTGACCACCCACTCCTTTTTCGAGTTTACGATAAATGAAAAATCAAAGATGGCTGACATGATGATGTTCATATGTCAGATAATTGAATACAATTGATTGAATAAAATTCTAGTATATCTTTTATATCTAATGCTGGAACACACTTCTGGGCACCACTGCTAGTATACCTTGGACAGCGGCCAAAGCGACGTTTGAACAGCGTGACGGCCAGTCGGTCGTTCTTGCACAAGTTGGCGGTTGAGAACAGGTCTGT
>CABFVZ010006943.1:0-14128 GCA_902151445.1 Timema monikensis | reverse complement strand
TCAAGAAAACAGCACAGAGCATTTCATTTTAAGACGAGGCCTCTTCACACGATTGATACTATTTCACGTACTGAGGCGGCCCCCTTAAGTGAATATCGACAATTGATCAGTAGCCGTACATTTTGTTTTTGGAAGATATTTAATTAACTAGTAACTTGTCCCCCCAAGACTAGTCAAGTTGACAAGTTTAGGGGCTGTTAGGGAAATGCCAATAGCAAGTTAAATTTTATTTTGGTACATAAAATTAAAGCTCTTAATAATGAAGGAAGCTTATAGCATTTATATATATTTTTCAAACTCCATTTTAATGTTGAAGAGGCAATAAATCTTTTTTCAGGCCACTATAACAAGTAACTAAAATAAACAAATATTTACAGATTTAACATTTTTACGAACTTTCAAACCATATTTAGGGCACTAAGCGCATAATTTGAAGATTTTTTTCTCAAAGATTGAATTACAATTAAAAAGTTAGGCTATATCTTATATTTTACATATTAAAAATAGTAATAAGACATAGGTCTAAAATACTGGTCTTTTGACACCACTTCACTAGCACTTGTCACTTGTCACTGACGCTTGCTGCTTTGACAAACGAACACTTGTCATTTCCATCTAAAAAGATAAGTGAACTAACCTGCCATGACATGACTGGTTGTTGTGAAATGGGCCCTTATAAAGCTGTAGGGCCTGTGGCTTCACAAACAAAGAATATAATAACACCTTTACTTAGGAAACTCATGTCTGGAAAACTGCAACGGTAGTGTGCAGGGCATATAACCAACCGATCACTGTAACTCACCTGGCGATCTAAGTTGTATGTACACTGACCTGTTTAACGCTGAGTTTCAGCAAGTGTGAGTGTTTGGCCTGCGGTGTTGTCAATCACACGAGAACTGCAACCTTGCCAGGTGGAGCGTAGCTGGTAGACATGCATCTGACGTACGGGGCAGCTGGTGGATTGGACTTCTAACTGTAGGCCTCGTAAAAACACTCACATACGAGACTGCGGTGGAAACCCGAGTTCAACTTGAGGTCAGAATTGTTGCAGCCTTCGATAACATCAAGAACACGCCAACCATCTTCAATGATGTGCATGAAAACATGATACGTAGGCACGTGCTTTTACACTGATTGGTTGCCAGCCTCCCCTACTTGCTTCCGTCTCCGTTTTTGGGTTTAAGAGGGCGTTTCTAGACATGCGTTTCCTAACCAAAGGTGTTCCTTTCGGCTCATCTACAAACCCCGTAAGTTTGTAACACTGGTTCCAATACATCCTATATAGATCTTTAACTGGGGGAAAACGTTCCATACAACGACACTAAGCAAAGTATTATAGTTTGGGAGATTTTGATATAGTTAATGAAATGTATTATATTAACTTAGACTATTTATTTGAACATTTACTAATTAATTTAATTGACAATATTAAACATTGTTGTAATCCTAAACAACAATTGAAATATTTTAAAATAAATGATATGGGGCTCCGCACTGATTTTCTAGTTATATTGTTTAAAAATGGAAATATTTACTCAAAACTCATAATATATGTGAAACGAAGTAATATACTCCAAAAAACCTAAGCAAAAATTACGCTATACTTATGTAAAACATTTTTAACTCCCGATTTTAAATTTTATAATTTTATTATTAAAGCATTAAAGTCCTCATTTGTATATTTGGACCAATAAAAAAGAATGATATTGGGTCCACAAGGGTCAAAACCTATATTAAAATTTCAACTTCAATTTAAAATTTTCAACATTTTATTAGAGGTTGCACATCTTATGATTATCGCATTGCTATTAAATTCCTCATTTATAAATTTAGACGAATAAAAAAGGTAAATATTGTATATTGAGTCTTAAATAATAGAGCTAGATCATTACTCTATAAACATTTACCCTAAGAAATTAAAGCAAAAAGAACTCCAACTTTTTGAGATACTTACTTATTTACTTATTCTATGGCATTAGATAATTATTGCGTTTAAACTTAAGTAGTATCTCTGTACAACTAAAGCTCATAATTGTATTAATATATTTGCCAATATCTCAGAAACTATTGGTTTTTTAAAGATATATTTCAAATAAAAGTTTTTTTATTTTTAATAGTACTACAATTTTGTGATGATAAGTTATTTAGTATCTCAAATAATTGCGGAGATACAGAAATTTCCACTTCTGTAAAGTATCTTAAAATTTATTTTCATTGGAAAATGAAAATAGCCATTCTGTTTATAATATTAATCTACGTCTAGATACGAATTTTAATTAAAATCGTTATAACCAATTTTGAGAAAATCGAATTTTTATCTTTTCACCATTTAATAAACTACGCTTAATTTCAGGGTTAGACAGACAAAAAGACAAATGGCATTACAAAAATAACTTTTTAGGGTTTGGGGGGTCATAAAACGTTGACAACCATAAACAACTTGGGTTAGATTTTTTTAAGGTCGTAATACTTTACCTTAAGTGTTGGAAAAGCGAATATATATATATATATACATAAGTAGTTTAGCAAGCCCAGTTAGAATAGCACTGTGATTGGCTAGGGCTCATCACATGACCACACCCATCACTCTGATTGGCTGTTGGCAGTTGTACAATGTTATGCCCCTCCTCTCTCTCTGACCTACTTTACACACTTTTGTATATGTTATAAGCTTATTGGTTCCTGTCCTATTGTTTTTTTATGTGTGCGCGCATTGATTTTGTATGTGTGCGCATTGATTTTGTATGCGTGCGCATTGATTTTGTATGCGTGCACATTGTTTTTTATGTATGCAATGCCACGTATATCTGGGTAGGATTGGGACTGGCGTTGGAGTTTATTTATTCATTGGTAGGGGGAACGTGCAATACATGGCGTCGGGCACTCCTCCCGCGACGTGTCGGCATTGCTACTGAGGGCGCAACACCAATCTCTCCCGACGACCATTTAGCGTAGTGTGTAAACATTGGTTCCTTACCGCAAGACTCCGAATCTATTTTGGTGTCGCAACCCTCCCCCTCATTCTTCCCGCATCTATGTGGTAATGGGTTCTTCTTGGTGATGTCGCAACTAGAGAGCGTTGACACAGCTCTGCTTATGCACAATCAGGGACCTCGGAAGCATTAAGGTGATTTATAATCCTCAGTTAGGGGCCGCTATCTCCCCCCAAAAAATTTACTAAAATTGATTGTATGGTAACGTCCTTCAACATGCACAGATGTAGGTATCCGCCATACCAACATTGACCACTGTTGGTGGAGGAGTAAGGTAGAAATGTTCCAGCTTTTACGTGGAGTGAGGAAAAGTAGAAAATAACTCCAATTTACCCAAGCGAGATTCAAACCTACGACCTCCCCGTCATAATTAGATGAGCTACACGCACCCTTTCTGGCTAAACGCCTATATATATTTATTATGATAGTACGGTAGGGATTATTAAAATATTCCAGCATTTTTTACCTGGAGGGAGGACTAGCAACAGTTTACCCGGTAGGAATTCGATTGCAACATCCCCCCGCAAGATGAGCCTGACATCTAGATGGCGTTCCGACAGGGATTCGAACCTATATATCTTTCACGGGGTTCACACCGCTAATGTCTGTTAGAACGGTTGTCCAATCAGATACTTCCTTTCGAGTGCAACCCACATTTGCGAGAGTGTAAAAAAAAAGGCAAAATCAAAAAAGGGTTTTGCTGGTCAACCAGATTTTCCGTTTATAATTATACCAAATAGAATGTGTACCCGCATTTGCTTGGAGTAAGAAAATCAATTTCAGTACGCCAGAACGGGAGTCAAACGTTGATTACACTGTCATCGGCCGTCTAGTATAGCATGATAGTAATGCCTTAGACCATGAGAACATCGTTGCAAGTATACAAAAATTATTATAAATGCATTCCAGACATTTAATTTAATAGTCGACCAAATAGAACTATAATTAAAAAGAGACCTAATTTTAGAAAACACATGAGAAATGTTCAGATATAAAATATGTTAATTTATCATATGGCCTTTACCTGTTTGCTAATAGCCACGAAGACTAATTCATGTTTGACCAAGCCATAAAACCAACGAAAAACAAAGACATAACCAAATAATATAATTTTGTAGTTATATTAATATGCTAACCACGAGCTAGCTTCCACGCCACTGGTTTCTATGTTCTTTAGCTGACAATGGATATTAAATCATGTTGGGGGATTAAAATCCTCATCACAACCCCCTCCTCTAAAGCGGGAGCATTGCTTACAATAAAAAAGTACTCAAGGATGCTGTCTATCTCTGACATAATGGCAAGTCAAAATAAGATCCTCAGTGTAAATGTATTTTGCTTTTAAAGATATAACGCTGAAACAGTCATCAACATGCACGTATGTCGAAGTATTTTATTTTTCAACCCCCTTGTCAGGACTAGCAGTATATTTGGTAGGGCTCAGGAAGCTATACAATGTGCCTGCACTTGTGTGAAGACTGAGAGGGTAACCAGAAGAGATACGGTTGACCTTGATTCAACCCCCTATGCTAATAGCCACGGAGTTAAGCTTATCGGTATTTATATCCACGTATTACTACCCGTTTACCTTTACCCGTTACCCGTTACGCTAATGGATTAGGAATTGGGAAGGTGGAATCCACATTCGCATAGAGGGAAAGTGTTCAGTTCACCCGACAGAAATTCGCACCACGATCTCCCACCGTCCTCGGCAGTCAAACTAAACATAATATTAACGTGTTAAATAACTACACCAATGAGGCAGGTCTTATCACTTATACAATCAAATGATTCCTTCCAGTATATTTACTTTGTTAAGTTCACCCAAATTTGCGCTGAGAAACAGGGGAGAATGAGCCTCAATACATCCTACCGGGAATTGGACCCCCATACCTAAGCAGGTATTAGAACTCCGACCTCATTCCCCACCATAAGTAAGTCAAAGCAGAGATTTGAACACAATCTACACCCACCGTTGGAAAATCCTAACTAGAAGAGTCTGACATTTAGACTGTTTGCCCACTGGTGCAGGTAGCTAACTACTGACTACAAAAATATCGTTAAAAAGCATCTATACCACTGGCGCATTCGCATGGAAATGAAACTGGAAAACCATACATACATAGTTTGTAGAGTGGGAATAAGAAGGGAGAAATGTACCCGCATCGGTATGATGGTAGAGAAAGAGATGTGTTTTCTGTGAAACAACCCAATTTGAAACATCATATTCTTCTCTCGGGTTTGGCAGCTACAGAGCATGAAGCACCCAGCGAAAGATATCGGGGTTCAAATCTATGTTGGGCGAGGTTGGGGATTTGAATACCTGCTGAGGTGTACTGTTGGTAGTTCTCACTAAATGGTTTCTCACTCTCCCTCCACGTAAACGCTGGAACATTTCCTTACTCCTGTCTAACACGTTATATTCATATACAGCCACCAAGTTTTCATGGTGGTATGGCGTATCCTTACATACTTACATGCTGACAGTACAAATGTTGGTTGGCTTTTGTCGGGAGAGCGGGCCCAATATTAGTTTACAGCTACACTCATTGTGCTAAAAATACATTTCAAGTAAAAGATTTTTATTATAAATAGACCTACATAATATGTATAATGATAAGTAATTTCATTTCTTAAAGACAATTAAAAATTAGAATTTACGCATTTGTACGGAACCCTTAAATTCAGTTTTACGAAAAACTGAGTGTAGCCATATTGTTTGAAATATAGATCAAAGCTTAGAAATGAAATTTAATCAACATTTTTAAACCCAATTTCGATAAAAAATCGATTTTTTCTCTTTTGGTCCTTAAGGAAACTATCATTAATTTTTGGGTTGGATATCCGATTCCAAAAATCCTTTGGGGCAACCCTATGAGAATTTTAGATACCAAGTTTTAGCCCAATCGGTAGAATAGTTTAGGCTCTAACCCAAGGTACAGACAGACAAACGCCATTTAGAAAACAACTTTTTTGGATTCGGGGGATTATGAAACGTTGAGATTCATCAAAATCTCGAGTTAGATTTCTTTGACGATCCTAATATTTTCTATACCTGTAAGGTAACGAACGATAAAGTAAAAAAAAATGTTACGAATCTCTGCACGGACTTTCTCGCTCTATTATTAAAAATGGAGATATTTACTCAAAACTCGTAATATATTTTAAACGAAATAATATACACTAGCAAACTCAAGAAAAGATTGCGTTATACTTACGTTCAACATTTTTTGTCTCCCGGATTTAAATTTTATGATTATCTTTTTAAATAATTAAAGTTCTCATTTCTATATTTGGACCAATAAAAAAAAAAGATCCATATTGGGTCCACAAGGGTCACTACCTCGTATAAAAATACCGACTTCCGGTTAAAATTTTCGACATTTTATTAGGGGTTGCACATTTGATGGTTATCGCATTTTTATTAAATTCTTTGTTTATAAATTTAGAGCAGTAAAAAAGATAAATATTGATTATTGAGTCTTAAGTTATAGAGATAGATCATTGCTGTACAAATATTTCCCCTAAGAGGTTAAAGGAAACATAACATCAACTTTTTGAGAGACTTACTTATTTACTTACTCTATGGCATTGGAGAATTATTGCGTTAAAACTTAAGTAGTATCTCTGTACATCTAAAGCTCTCAAAATTGTATTAATATATTTGCCAAAATTCCAGAAAATATCGGTTTAATAAAGTTATATAATAAGTTATTTGGTATCTTAAATAGTTGAGGATATAAGGAAATTTCCAATTCTGTAAAGTACCCTAAAAGTCATTTTTAAAGGAAAATGAAACTAGCCATTTTGTTTTTAATCTTAATCAACGTCCAGATACAAGTTTTAATCAAAATAGTTAAAGCCTATTTTGATTAAATAGATTTTCTCTCTTTTCGCTCCTTTTCAAACTATTCTTAATTTTAAGGTTAAACAGACACACAGACAGACGACATTGCAAAAACAACTTTTTAGGATTCAGGGGGTCATGAAACGTTGACATCCATTAACATCTCGGGTTAGATTTTTTACTTACGGTCAAAATACTTGACCTTAAGTGTCCGGGATTTAAAATATATATATAATTTAGTTTAGCTAGAGAATTATTGGTTTTATAAAAAAAAATGCTTCTAATACAATATATTTATTACAAATAGACCTATATATTTGAAAAGATAAGTAATTTCATATCCAAAATAATTTCGGAGCTGTGGTAAAAAAAAAAGAGAGAATTTACGCATCAGACTGGAACCCTTAAAGTAATTTTGCCGAAAAAACGAGAGTAGCTATTTTATTTATAATATTGATCAATGCTTAGAAATGAAATTTAATCAAAATCGTTTGAGCCAATTATGGGAAAATCTATTTTTTCTATTTTTGCCCTTTAGTAAGCTACTCTTAATTTTAGGTTTAGATACCCAATTCCAAAAACTCCTCGGGGAAACCCTATGAAAACCCTAGATACTAAATTTTAGCTAAATCGGTAAAATAGTTTATGCTCTATTCTGAGGTACAAACAGACGTACAGACAGACAGACAGACAGACAGATGGCAACCCAAAAAACACTTTTTCAAATTCGGGGGTCATGAAATGTCGACATTCATCAAAATCTCGAGTTCAAGTTTTTTGACTATCACAATACTTTCTCTACTTGTAAGGCAGCGAGAAAGTGTAAAATGAGATTGAGTATGAGTTTCAACAATGATTTGTTGATAGTAAATGTGTTGTACAGTACCGGCTTCTTTATGCACACATGTTACAGTTTTTAACCACCACTATGTGTTTACTAGGCAATAACAGGTTATTGAAGCAATAATTCGTTACAATTTTCAATTACTCATGATTATAGGATACCGGCTAGCTTGGATAAGTTGTTAACGGAACGTAATTTTTAAGTAATAATAAGTATTTACAACTCAGCCAAAGCTTTAATTTATTATTAAATTAATGTTTTTATAGAGTTTCAAGGGCAATGATTGTATGTTTTCTTGGTTATATTATTTGCACCTTTGCACTCTCACCATAATACATTAAATCTAACGAGTAGAAAAAGTAGGTAAGAAATCACATGGGCACTTACTTAAAGTAATTATTGTAAACAGCAATATAAAACAACCATATTTGAATCTGTTTTCATGAAACTTTGGCATTAACTGACGGACCATTCTTTAGCGTGTATCAATTGACAACTCGTTAATAAAAGGTAAATACATCCCGGCAACTTTTTGCAACGGACGGAAGGAAAAACAGCAAGTTTCCTTAGGTAATGGTGACAAATCAATATCGCGGCAACAAATTAAACCAGCCATCTTAATGTCTATTCTCCACAGGTGTTCACGTCAACTGATATCCGCACGGTGGTGGAGTATGCGAGGGTGCGGGGTGTAAGGGTGGTGCCCGAGTTTGATGCGCCAGCCCACGTGGGTGAGGGGTGGCAGTGGGCAGGGCCCAACGTCACTGTGTGTGTAAAGGCTGAACCCTGGACCAGCTACTGTGTGGAGCCACCCTGTGGCCAGCTCAACCCTACCAATGGCACTGTGTATGAGATTCTGGGGGAGATCTACAAGGAGATGTTCAAACTCTTTGACTCGGATATCTTCCACATGGGAGGAGATGAGGTACTAACTGGTTTAGCCTGATGACAGAATATTTGTAAGAAAATCAAGATATATATTCCCCGAAAATTAATTTTATTGACTCATGAATATGTAATATATGCCTTTGTATGGGGATATTGTAACTAAACCAGAAAAGTATTAAAAAGGGTAAATTTGTATTCCCCCTAAGTGCCTAGACTAGTAGCTTATTAGAATCTCACAAAATTCATAACACCTCAACCCCCTCTCCCAGTTTTGTTTAAAACATACTTTAGGCTGCTTCTAGAATGATCCAATATAAGGACATCTCCTGCCCTTTACCGCTAAATACATCCATGAATATGGACCCGGTTTAAAATATACCTGGTTGCAGGTGAACTTCAACTGCTGGAACAGCACGGAGGAAATCGTGACGTGGTTATCCAACAAGGGCTTGGGACGACAAGAAGAGGACTTCCTGGAACTTTGGGATGAATTCCAGACAAAAGCTCTGACCAAGGTAGAGGAGGCTAATGGAGGGGCTTCTCTTCCTATCGTCTTGTGGACAAGTGGCCTGACGGGAAAAGGCCACGTAGAGAAATACCTCGACAAAGAACGCTACATCATCCAGATCTGGACCACAGGGAGTGATGAGCTAATCGGAGAGTTAGTTAACAAGGGATACCGCATCATCGTCTCCAATTACGATGCTCTCTATTTTGATTGTGGGTATGTTCTCGTAGCTTTGCATTTCTATCTGGGCAATGGGATTATTGTTTAGTTGGAATATTTATAAAATTGATAGGATACCAATGATTTAGTTAATTCTGGCAGTTGTATTAAGATTATTCAAATAAGCTTTACAACATTTACTTTGAAGGAATCCGGAATGACACAAAATAAAACCCGCCTACATTGACTAGCGATGGAGATAGATATCTTATATTTGGTCTACCACAAGGAATATGATTAAACAGTGTCTTATATTCTTCCCAAAGCTGGAGCGTGGGTGTATGGCCAACAAGCATTGTCTGGCAGAAGGTTTACATGAACAGCCACTTAGATTTTACTGGGATTGTATTGTTTTAAAGGTTTGGAGCGTGGGTGGGTGAAGGTAACAACTGGTGCTCTCCATACATCGGCTGGCAGAAGGTTTACATGAACAGCCCGTATGACATAGTCACCAAACTAGGTGTGAACTTGACCTCTGACGTGAGGGCACAGATCCTGGGGAGTGAGGCAACGCTTTGGACGGAACAGGTGGATGACTCGTCTGTAGATGGACGCCTGTGGCCCCGCTCCTCCGCCATGGCAGAGCGACTCTGGTCCAACCCTGCTGAGAGCTGGAGAGAAGCTGAGTACCGCATGTTGCACCATAGAGAGAGACTGGTGCAGAGGGGGGTGCAGCCAGAATCACTCGAACCACTGTGGTGCCTGCAAAATCATGGATACTGTTATCTTTAATGTATGATATTGCCTTAGAACATCACACACAGTAATGTACAGTCCAACGCATTTGTTGATACTTTCAGTATAATAAACCTTAGGACAAGAATTTTTATATTTTGCATTTGTTATTATTTATTCTGCATTAATAACAGCAAGGTCCTTTTTAAAATTTACTATTTGTAATTTCATCTGTCCGTCAGTCGGGTGTTTTTTTCCATTATAAATGTCAAATGTGTGGACCAATTTTTGTGAACTTTGAAAATACATTCTTTTAACCTAGTCCAAACGATATATGTGCATAGTTTTTTTATCTGGTTATCCGTTTCATTATAGTGGGGGGGGTCCAGAGGTTTTTTATTTATTGCTCACCTCAAGTGTTTGAATTTAAAGTTATAGGCAATTTACCCGCCTCCATGGCGTAGTTGGCTAACGCGCTTGTCGTGTTGAGCTCGACTGCTGAGGACGGGGAGATCGAGGTTGGAATCTCGGTTGGGTGAACTGGGGTGGTTTTTCCTAAATGGTTTTCCACTCTCCCCCCACGAAAATGCGGGTTCACTTCCTCTAATTCAACCTTCCCAATTCCTAATCCATTAGCGTAATTAGTACTTAAAGCGTATAACCCGAACGGGTAGTAAGACGCGGTGCTAAATATTATTATTATAGGCAATTTATCGAGTATCTAGGATGTGGTTTTTTAATGTTGACATATACTGCGAGATTGACATCTTAAACCACGTGAACAACGGTTATTACCTATTAATATAATGTACGTTTTAATATAGCATTCATTAGTTGTCTTACTTGATCATCAATGAAAAAAATTAATTTGAAATCCAAAGACATAGAAACAACAAGAACATGGTGGGAACCAGGTCTACAGTTAACAGGACTACTAATTATATCTAGCATAGCCTTTCAATGGTTTATTTAGTTTATGTAAATTAAAATCGTAATTTGCATGACTCATACCTATGAAATAAAAATTCTTAGATTTTGTGTGTGACAAAATAAAAATCTGGCACCGCTGTTCCTGAAGCCTTAAGCTGGATATTAATTTTAAAGTAGTGTAGCAAAAATAAGTGAGTATGCTGAATTACATTTGAGATCAGTTTCTTATAGATATATTTGATTTATTGTGGTTTTCAGAGGTTGGTGTGTCAACATAAATATGTCTAGATTATTGTTTAGTGTCATATTTAATAAAAGGAGGATTTTTAGTGAAGTAATTCTTCGAGTCGAACACTATATTGTGTACCGGAGAAGTAAACATTACCACACATATAACAGTGTATCGAAGGCAGTGTTTCAACTATTTTAAAAAGGGGGCACAGCACTCCCCTTAGTCTTAAAAGAATTCACAGCTTACACTATAGAGTGTAAAAGGGCCGCGGGATCCCCGGTTGTGTTCATTATATGTTTACTCAGTGTTTTGTCTTATGACAAGTCCCTAAATTTTGTGAGTGAACTTAGACCACCAATTCGCCCTGTCCTCTGTCTCCCCCTTTGGATACCAATATACCTATATTTGAATCCTCCTTCCTATTCTCCTCTTTCCATCAACCTTTACTTCTATGACTTCATGCAGAAGACAGTTACTCCTAAGGATGTGTCCGATCCAGTTTGCTTTGTACTGAAGAATCACGTCGAAAATAGTTCTCTTCTCACCCACTCTTTTTAATACTCCTTAATTTGTCACCCTCTCTGTCCATTTAATCCCTTTAAGTCATTTCCAGCCCCACATTTCAAAACTCTCCAAATATTTCTGTTCCATACAGCGTGATGCTCCAGATATAGCATTTTATCAGTTTCTTCCTCATTTCCAAACTCAACTTGCTGATCAGGTTGGCTGAAAATTTCTTTAGCTATGGTGATCCTGAACCTAATTTTATTAGTGCAGTAGGCCTATTTTGTCAGCAGGCTTCCCAGGTACTTGAACTGATCTATTCTTTCAAACTCCTGATTCTTCAATTTTGACTTTCAGCGGCTCTTCATTTTTTGAAATTATCATCGCTTTTGACTTCTCAATGTTTATCTCCATGTCATATCTTCTCCCTAACTCCACCAGACAGTCCAGCATTTCTTCTTAATTTTTAGCCAGCATTGCTGGATCATCTGCGTATTTTATTATGTTTATGACGCATCCTCATATCCTGGAATTACCACGTCCCTCCGAGGCTTCCCCGACCAACCACTCTTCATACAAGCTACATTATACATCTATGAACGGGAAATGTGTCTATCCTGAAAGAGAAATAGTTTACATCTTGCATGATTTCACTATGGTGCTTATTATAATATAAGGCCTAAGTGTAATCCATCAAGGTAAAACTGATTCATCTCATGGTAAATGGCGTGTTCAAGCCACTTGCTGCGTAGGCTTGCAAGTAGCTGGTTAGAATGGTGGGTCTTAGAGTCAGGATATAGATTGTAAGTTCCCCATATTGTACATCATGTCAAATAATAGGAAATACTTTTCATTTATTACAAGAATACACCGGTATTATATGACTACACACTAAAAGTTTAAAATCCATGGACTACTTGAAATTAATTTCCTCGAATTTATTCTTCCTAGCCTATTGTTTAGGTTTGTCAATATATTAAGAGCTATAAGGATAAATAGCACCAGAATTCATCTCATAAACATGATAGATGATAAAACATCAACAAACATTTTGTGTTCATCAATCAAAGAGATGATGTGAAACAGGGAAGGGATGAATGAACCCTTAAACCATTCACAGACGAGTCGGACCCTTTCTGTGGCACACGTGTTGGCCGTATAACTGGGAAACCTTCATACGCTAAGTAATGTTATAAGTGTTCTCAGAGAAGGACAAAATAAATCATCAGAAATGTTGTACTCGTCACTGTGGATCAACAACCACAAGGTTGATGTTTTCACCACCCACTCATGCTAAGTACATAGACCAGAGTATGTGCGAGTACTCGTGTGTGGAACGTTCTTGTTGAAACTGAGTGGGTTCGACCAATCCTAGGCCTATGTCAAATATAGCTGTATCAGTATTTCCGAGTGCTCGTTGAGTTTCCATCCTGCGTTTTCAAGGTACGTTTGTTCGATTAATCTCGTAAATGATACTAGAGAAGAATGAAGTATAACATTATTGATGATTCTCGAAATTATTCTGACAGCTCTAGTCTTCTTTTAATCTGCAGAAGTTAACTATGTGGTGACGTGTATAGTCCATCTTGCTGGACATATATCTTTCGTTAGAAATCCCGGAATAAAAGAAGAGTAACAATGATACCGGAAACTGTCCAGAGCCGCTATGAAGCTGTCCGGTTCTCCAATTGTTTAGTCTTTACAGCTTTATATTGTACCAATATAAGTTTCATTATTGGTTACTTAATTAAATATTACTTAAATTAATTCATTATTTTTTATATAACCATCACATTTTTCTGTCTTCCACCCTTTTGCATTAATTTATTTTAGTAAGAATGGTGCATTTTGCCCTCTTGTGTTTTTACGCAGGTTTTTTCTTTAGTCCGCAAAGTGTTTCTCTCAAAAGTGGACGTGCGTCACCACCAAGGCTCACAGCTCCGGTCACTACCAATCAGTATCAACTATTTTAACAACCCATCTATATCTGACATTATTATGTGTGTGGGAAGTGAGCCCCAAATAAAGATGACGGGTTCTTTATGATCATCATCGCAACATCCAGGTAGGCCTACTTGTGTCACTGTCATCGATAAAACTCATGGCTTCTGTTTTAATAATCACTTTTGAGATACGCCATCTTGAGAATGTGCTGTTTTTATAAATAACGCATGAATGAAAGTTTGCGCATGCGCTTATCTGGTCTTCTTGGCCGGTTTTCTGTAGAAGCGCTGGGAAGGTTGAAATTATCTCTACTCGAGCAGTGCAGACTACGCTAGCCAAGTGGACTTCTTGTGATTGGATTAGAGCTGTCACGTGACCAAATTTAAGCACTGCGAGCGTTTTACATTGAGCGTGTGAATCCACAGCGAGAGTGTTAAGAGTACACTCCTGACTGAATCAGAGTGACATACCTATTTAATTGGTTGAGTGTAATTAAAATCACACACAGGTAGCATTTTCATTTATTTGAGGTATTTAATGTGCA
>CABFVZ010006942.1:0-14133 GCA_902151445.1 Timema monikensis | reverse complement strand
CTCTCGACATGCTGGAAGGGCGTCATTGTTCAGGTGTCGGCGTCGGCGTCGATAATGAAGTAGCTTCGTGGGTTGAAAGGTTACTTTGTCTCTGACTTGACTAAGTGCGGAGATAGAGGTTTTTTTTGTTTTGTTTTTTAAAAAAAGACTGGGAAATATATTTCTTTCCGGAGAGATTAAATCAACCCTCCTCCCCCTCTTTACAACTCTCTCTCTCTCTCCCCCCTCAAACCAACCCTAACCCCCAGTGATCGTGGCTGAGAGGGCTAAAGCGTCATTATCGTATTATATTATCTCGGCGTTGACAGAGAGTTTCGAGTTAGAACCCCGGTTGAGAGAGCTGAATATGCTTTTTCGATTAAAGCTTAATATTTTAATGTATTTGTTCAAATCGGAATTTTTATTCTAGCTTGAAAGATAAGGAGAGTTAAATAGTAACTAATTTTTGACCAATGAATTTTTCTGAAATTTTCCAACGATTTTGTTCAAATTGAATATTTGTGAAACGTTTTAAACACTTAAACGCCCTCTGTATACTTGTTTATTGGGAGAGATTCGACTTATGGTTATTTTACTGATTATTGGTAATTGGAAATTTTAAACAATTTGTTAAAAATGGATGTATTGGAAGACCTATGTGATTTTTTTATTATTCATTCATACAAAGGTAATTTACTGATAACTGAGTTTATGACATTTGAAGATTTGGAAAATTTCCTTTACGATTTTGTTCAGAATGGATATCTGAGGAGTTATTTGCTGTAAATATTATTGCTTACTGGTTTTTGAAATAAAAATTTCACTAGAAGCATGTTTACTGTTTATTCTTTTAACATTTTTAAATTTAATTATGATAAAATATATACGAATTTTTTGTACCAGTTATTAATTTTAAATTACACCAATTCAAATATGAACTTAGTCCGGACGTGTAGTAAGACTTGGAGGACAAATATGATCATATTATGTGTTTTATGTTCGTTTCCAGTCAATCGGTTGACAAGCACTAAAATAGAATGATTTTATTTTTCCCAGAAGATTTGTCCTTCCTAAACATTTGTTTATACTCGACAGGCACATGGTGAGACATAGTTTTAAGTCAACAAGAATTTTAAGCGTTGAATTTATGTTTCCTTGTTTAAGAACAAAACACGTTTTTCCTTACGACTCCAAAACAGACTAATTTACGGCTGTTCATCACCAGCCATTCACGAGTCCTTTACGTATTTCAAACCGTGACATTCTGTACACAAACAGATGTGCTAAATACTGTCGGCCACCTTGCCAAGACAGCGCATGCGCAAACACGCAAACAACGTTTCCGTGCGAACACAAACAAGATCTTGTCTCGTATGTTGGTTGTCCTGTAATACAGGTTTAAAGTTATTTGAATTTCCTATCTGTACGACAAATAAATTTAAATAACAGCCCAATTTGATTTACGCCGGTTGTTAATAACCTTGGTTTACTAATATATGGAAACCTAAAATGAAATAATCATGTCAAACAAATATGTAAAAAAGTTTTATTTGCCTTACAATCACTCACTTAAGCGCCTGAAAAATATATACCAATGAATATTGAATCCACTCTTATCCAATCCCTTATCCTCCCACTTTACGACTATTGTGATGGAGTAACAGCTACTTTGCGGCAATATTATAAAGACTACAAAACACATGTGTTAGATTTATTTTTGACTTCCGGTCACATGATGATATTTCCCCATACTATAAGAAACTAACCTAGCTAAGACGAACTCTACACTCGATGACCATCATAAAGAAACTATTGACTTCCAACTCCCCATAATACTTTTCTTCAAGTATACGATCACTCAAGTCTAATAATAATTTCAACACTCGATCATGAGAAAACTCAACTTTATTCACTCCTCTTCATAATTGCAATAATTACTCAATTCTTTCACTGTTTCCGCTTCTGGTTCATTGAATGCCCTAACCAATTTTATAATTAGAATTGAATTGGTTCAAGCGAAAAGTCTCAAGTAATTTGCGTATGGAAGCTCATTCGCGAGATTGAGGAGTGTTAGTCGTAATCACACCTTCTTTTGTGTGTGTGTGTGTGTGTGTGAATTATTTATGCTCGTTAATTTGGTCTACGGTCACCAACCATGTTTGTGTTCTGATTCTTATATTACGTAATCCATGTTTATTTTAGCTCGCTCTTGTTTTTCTATTTCATTATTTGTGTGTTTTTATATTTATCATTCTGTTAAACTTATTATTAGCACCGCGTCTTACTACCCGTTTAGGTTATAAGCACTTATGCTAATGTGATTGTGAGATGAAATTGAGGACCTACAGTTTAAAGTGGAATACGAACCACGGTATAGTCCTGGCATACCACACATTCACAAGTTGTGATTAATATACGTCTTGCCAGAGGTAAAGGAAGGGTTTGGTAATCAGATGTGCCGGGACCGAGGATTGAAACCCGGACCCCAGCACAGAAGTCCGACACCTTACCCCTAGACCACCATATCATCATGTTAAACTTAATTTTAATTGTATTGGTTAAGTGTAAGAAAAGGCGGTAGCCTTAACTTCGCCATTAAAGTCGATTATTATTAATATTATTATTATTATAAATATATAAGTTAAATAGGCCTATGTATGTTATTATATATAGCTATACATGCGTGTGTGCGTGTGTTTGTGTGTGTGTTTACAGTAGAAGACAACTAAACTACCGAAAAAATGGAAAGATTGCAGTAAATTAATATTTCTTTACAACATAGCTAAAAATATTAAATCAAAATGAATAAAATACATTTCGATTGCAAGTATGTGGTGTAACATTTAAGGTGACTAGATTCAATTAGTCTATGTGATATAAATAATTTATTTATTTAAAAAAAAACTACGGCAAACAGAATAAATCAATTAACAGAGGACAAATACGATAAAGTATTTGCCAAGCCATGTCACGGTCATAGCCATCAAGTTCTCAATGACCTTAGGTGAGGAGGTATTTTTTCTTATACATAAAAAGAACGGCAATTTCAGGTGAAACGAGAATTGTTCTGTAACACGAACTTGACGCAGCGGAGGCGGAACCAACCAGAGCGAATCTGTTTCATTTGTTCATGATCTCACACCTATTTCATGTCATTTATTAGTAGTAGTATTTTTCTATCTTAATCTTGAGATCGAGGAAAAAAAAATTACTACACGAATAGTTTTAGAAAAGTAAAAAACAAAAACGCATCAGTAGACACTTGAACTAAATTTCAGTTTCTTCTATTGTAGCTTTTCGTTGGGGGAGGGTTGGGTTTCGAATACCGGCCAGGTGTTCTGTTTTTTTTTTCTCTTCTAAATGCCTTCTAGCTCTCGCATCATGTAAATATATTTAGTAAAATACGTCCTCAGTATGTCCAACCAGGATTTGGGCCCCGACCTCCTCGTAAATCGTAGACCAAATAGGTAGAATTTATATTCAAATTGCATGCCTACCGGTGAGAATAGTTTGTTAAATCAAATTTAGAAAAAAAATCACTTCCATTGTTACATGACTTAAGGTAGAGATTTTCAACGTTTTTAAAAACACGACGCAAGTTAAAGCACTAAAACTGACAAGACATAACACCCGTTTTTAAGAATATATTTTATCGTTTAAAAAAAACTAGTATCAAGATTGTTTTTAAAAGTACAGTAACTAAGGTTCAAATAATGATGTCATTTTAAAATGTTTATTATGGATTTAAAAATATCTATTTTCATCCATCAAATTTTTTCTCGCATCTTTGTAAGCTTACCCCAAATTCCCGCGGCCCATATTCTGACCCTTGGAGACACACTGGTTGAAAAACGCCACTCTAGCAATAGACTGGATTGCCTAAGGTGGAAAGATTTGGTCTTAAATCTCTGGCGGGTGTACTGTGGGTATTTTTTCATAAACGATTTCCCACTCTCTCTCCACGCAATTGTGGGCACATCTCTAGAGTATACCTTCCTCGTCCATACAAAATTAGGGTAATATATATGAATATGTATGCATATAGCTCGAACAAGTAGAAACGTGTTGAAAATAATAATAATATTTATTTTTATTATTACTACTATTATTATTACTCTCAATTATTATTAGAAAATACATTATATAGTACGTTGTACTTAAATGGCTGTTTGTCAAAAGAATAATGTGTTTGTTTAAGGTAAAAAACTAATCACCTAATTTTAATATAAATATATTTATTAAGAAACCTCTTCTCAACAACAACACAATATTATTATTCTAGCGATGCCACTGACCACTCCACTAAATGTTAAATTAACCCCCTAAGATTTGTTTGTCTGTTGATTTTGTAATATAGCTAAGTTTATAATAGCCCATATCAGAAGTAGGCCTACCTTCAACAAATTCTGCAAGCTTTATGAACAAAATCGATTTTCTCTTTATTTAGAAATTTTGACCAAATTCTAGGACACCCTTGACAGATATTCAGCATCTGTTGATATTAGCATGTGCAGAAAACTAAACTCTATGTTGCTACTGGAGAAATATATTATTTATTTTGGCAAAAAAAAGTCAATTCTATAAAAACTGTAAACATACTTTCGCTTCCTTCGGCCGAACGTTAAGGCGGGAATGAAATGGACGCGAGAAAAAGTCAGTGTTTTTTGAAATTCTTATATCAATTTTTTTTGTCGAAGGAAATCAAATATTTCTCAAGTAGAAACATATACGAGTAGTTAAACTCTATTCTCATGGTAATCTCAACATTTCTTTTATATCTCTAAAGATTGTCCTGGAATTTAATGACAATTTTTCTCTTCATTCAAAAAGTTTCTCATCTAGTTCTGTTAATCTCACGACAGATATTAAACAACTTTTTATATAATCACGTGAAGACAACTAAACTATATTAATAGTATAAAGAACGGATCTAGTTGTCAAAAAATAGAGAAATTGATTAAGTAACTATATCCACAAAAAGTCAATTAAACAAAATAGTACCTATGTGATAAAGTGACAGAATTTTTTTATTTAAATTAATTATTATTTATTATTATTAATTATTAATTAATTATTATTAATTATTAATTAATTATTATTAATTCATTAAAGTTAACTCAGTTACAGAATATTTATAATAATAATATATATATACTAAATTTATGAGAAGTCAATGTACGAGTATTATAAATTTGCTAAGAATTAAATTAATTTAAAGTACGAGAATATCACTAAAATTAATTAAACTATATGTTTATACTGGAGCAATATTTTATTTATCTGGGGCAAAAAAAATTAGTATAGAAACTGCAAACTAAGATTGACATTAAGATCATTTTGTAGTGAACAATTAAATGTTGCATTCATATTATCAACTGCACTATCATTATGAGAAAGAGAGGATGATAAATAAATTTGGAAATCATTGACATATATATTTATATATATATTATAGAATCAAATAGCCAAAGCTATCATTTATGTTTTTTTGGGAGGAATTCTCCATCTAGATATAATATTCTGAAAATTGAAATTGACACCTGGACATGGGAATCTAACCCGGGACCTTTGGCTTATTACGCCAATGCTCTTAACACTAAGCTATCCAGGTATCGTCCCATGCCCAGGGTCATTCTTCACTCATATTTTAAGGCAGAGTATACGATGGACGTGTGGAAATAGTCGGCTACAAATGTGTGATTTTATTAAGACCACGAGCTATCAGATAACGTAGCCACCTTTGACTCGGTAGTTGGCTTATTGCTGTCACTTGTACAGTTATTATAATTGCGCTGAGTAGAGATCACTTTGGATTGAACCTTTCGACTCACGGGAGTCCTTGAAAATATCGTTGCGGAACACTCGTCTAGAGGGGATACGGCCTTAGAGGCGTTCAGCCATAATCCCGCGGATGCTAGCGTCGAACCACCAGCAACTCGACCGAGCGCATGAACCAAGTGTCCGAACCTGCGGTTCCTCTCGTACTAAGCAGGATTACAATCGCGGCGACAAGTCATCAGTAGTGTAAAACTAACCGGTCTCAAGACGGTCTAGCTTCGGCTATTTGATTCCCACGCGATCCCTTACAATTATAATAATTGTAGAAGTGGCAGCATTAAGTCAACTACCGAGTCAAAGATGGCTGCGTTATTTGATAGCTCGTGATCTTTTTCTCAACCACTCGGATAAAGAAGTATTGTGATCATCAAACAAACCTAACTCGAGATTTTGATAAATTTCGTCCTTTCATGACCCTCTGAAACGAAAAAAGTAGTTTTTGCGTTGCCATCTGGCTGTCTGTATCTCTGGCTAGACTCGATGCCATTTTACCTATCAGGCTAATACTTGGCTTTCATTAGGTTCCCCTGAGAAATTTTGGAATTACATACCTAACGATAAAATTAAGGGTAAATTACTGAAGGGAAAAAACGAGGGGAAAAACTATTTTCTCAAATCCGCTATAACGATTTTGATTAAATTTTGTATCCAGTCATTGATTGACATTAAAAACAAAATGGTGGTTCTCATTTTCCCAGTAAAATGACTTTAATGGTATCTTACATAAGCGGAAATTTCCAATTTTTATATTATCTTTGCCAATATTTGAGATAAGAAATAACTTATCATTGTAAAAGTGTATTATTATTAAGAAGAAAAGTATTTTAATTTAAATATGTTTTTATAAGACCAATACATTCTGAGGTAGAACCAAATATAGATTTATTAAGATATTTGAAATGTGGAATTGATAGTCATGATCTTTGGTAGACCGAGAGGTTCCTCTTTTCTAAACGTTTCTGTAACAGTGTGTATTATTTTATCATAGGCTCTTTAGTTAAATGTTTCTGTAACAATGTGTATTATTTTGTATCACAAATCTTACTAGTTTTTAGTAAATATCCCTATTTTGAGGACAAAATAGAGAAAGTCTGTGGGGTGCATCGTATCATTTATTTCTGTGTCTTGCCCTTTCTTATTTTATTTTGGCGAGTGTACACCGACTATGCAGCTTTAAGTGATGACACACCACACATGACATTCCTGAGGGAAGTCGTGTCAATAAACACACACACATACACAGGACGTCACTAACTGAGCTAAACTAGGGAATATCTCGCTCTTTGTGGGGAGAGGCGGACTAGCGACGAAAATAGGTATGACAAATAGGGACAGAGCGCAACTTTTAATAGTCCGGCCAGTAATACGAAGTTATCATTCCCTCCCCTATCCCCGTATCCTCATTCAACCCTTCCACTTTTCCGTAGCTTATTTTTTATTTTGATAGTTTTATTTTATGTTAAACAAATATCAAATTTTAAGGCAAGGTCCAATTTTCATAAGACGAGCCCTTATCCGTCAGATAATAATAATACCCTTCCTGAGAAAATTGAACTCAAAGACATTTCTTTAAACACTTCAAGATGTTAAAATATTACACAATTAGAGCTCATGTTTTAGAAACAAATATCTTCGGGCCCTTTACCTGTTTTTAAATTACTATGTTCAACACAAGAGTTATTATCAGCTTAATTGTTTTTTATCACCGTGTCTTACTACCTGTTCAGTTTGTACTTATATTATGATAATCATTCTAATGGGGTAGGGATGATGACGGTAGCATTTTAGAGGTAGTCTACCCGCATTTGCGTAGAAGTATAATGGGAAACTATTTAGGGTAAACCACCCTCAGTAGACATGACCAGTATTCGAACCCCAGTCTCCCCGTCATCAGCAGGAGAGTCTAACACGATAGTGATGTCTTAGGGCTTAGACCATTTAGCCACTAAAGCTGGTATGAGCTTAGTTTAAATTAATGAAGAGGGCAACTTAAAGAAAATGCGCAAGCACTTAAGAGAAAACGTGAAAATGCAATATGCTTATAACCTGAATGAATAATGAGATGTTGTGACAAAAAAATATATAATTGAATAATGATCACAGAAACTAAGTATACAATCGCCCGCCCTGTCATTAAATCTCCCAAACTAAATTATATTTTCAGTTTAGTGAATAGAAAGTTTGAAACAATTCTGCCTCTAGTAGAGACTGGCTATAATTGTTTGTTTTTTTTACTTCCAAAGAAGATTACCCACAAGGTAAAATACGAACACATCCAATAGAAGAATAAAAAAAAAGTGTTTTCAGCTGTGACACGGATTTTATAATATCTTTCTTTTCCCCTCTACTCGCGTTTTACTATCCGTTCTAACTTTTAAGAATTTGAATTACATTTATGGGGAAGGTATCAGATGGGGAAGGTATCAGGTATATTTTAGTGGGAAAATACTCATATTTGCTTGGAAGAGTATTTATTGAAAAACCATTTATTAATAACCAAATTCAGTACACCCAGTCGGGATTCGAATTTCGTCCTCAGCACCACCAACAAGTCAAACGAATTGAGCATGACAAATATTCCACGGGCTCACCAACGAGTGTTTGATTGCAATTAGTTAATAATTTGTAAACTCCTGCAGTAGTTTGAGCTCATTGCACAAATCGAAAAATAATTACTGTCTTTAATTATTATAGCTAGAGCCCCGTAAAAATGGTTTTATTTTTAGTTAAATTTAGTTTTTTAAATCTCACTTTTCAGTGTTATTTCATGTTTATTCAAAATTACATGTTATCTGAGGTGTTAAAGTATAATTTACATATTGAGACAATGAATATAAAATTAAAATTTATTATTGAAACCTAATATATTTGCTTTAAAATTCTTTGTCAAGTTTGTCTGCATATTTCACAATTTTGTAGCCTAAAGTTAGCTTACACTACAACAAAATACTAATCAAATTACAGCATGGTCGTAATGTATGCTTAATTTCGTGTTTATTTAAAAAAAAAAATGTTTTGTAAAAGCGGTGTTATTTTGTTTTGTAGGATAATTTCGTGTAACAAGACGATCTCGTTTTATTTCGCTTTTCAAAAACATTGTAAATCATATTTAAAAACTATAAAGGAAAAGTACTTTACTCCATCTTTGTCTTGCATTTTTCAATTTATCGCGTATCACCATTTTTACGGGCCTCTAATTATAAAATATCTTACTGAATACTCAAAGAGCTCAAAAATAATAACCAGCCTTAGTTTGAATTTTCTATTTTGTTAAAAGTATCAATAAATTAAATTAGAAATATACAAAGTTTGCTTGCAGCTGCATATACACATAACTTCTTGTCAAAAAGATAGATACTAATCAAAGTAACATTAGTTTGACTCTAACTTGCACCTAATATATGAGTAATTATATTAATGGATGTGTCGATATTTCTCTTCGGAACATTATATTTTGGTATTTTGGTTTTTAACTTCGTCCTTAAATTTGAGTCAGTTCAAATCCCGTATGGTTGAGTGGGGATGGTTTCGACATAATTATTTTCACTGTGATTTTTCTTAAATCTCTTCAGGCGAGTGTTGGTGCATTTCCTATTCATTACCATCTTAATCCTTAAGCCTGATACCCACTTGAAAACACTTTTCGCAAACTTGTTTCTTGATGTTTCTAAAATGTTTCTTTCTGCTCACAATTATAGCGGAACTGTTCGCAAATTGGGAAACAATTATTGTTGTCACATTGCTTTCAAACAGTTAAAAATTGTTTTGCTTCCATACTTCAATGACCAAACATTATTCATCATCCAATTTTTTTTCTCAATCAGAAATAATTCTTATGTTCTCTACAAAACTGCACTCGAAAACCTCTATAGGACTAACTGAGAACTTTTCATAGATCTCATTTGAAACATTTTATTTTATGACGCGGTTTTTGTAGTCTTCATGTGTCACATCCCAATAAAATATATTGGAATAAAATATTTTCATCAGTCCGAGAGTTTTTTCAGTTGAAGACTAGAACTAAACCGAAAAATAAGTTTCTAATGTTCTCTGTATGAACAGAAGAATCAGATTGGTCAACAATGCTTTTTGTCGACAATACGTACAGACACGCATATTTAAATTTTATTATAGCGCGGCGTATTACTACCCATTCGGGTAAAACATTTATGTACTAATTACGCTTATTATTATTATTATTATTATTATTATTATTATTATTATTAGCACCGCGTCTTACTACCCGTTTAGGTTGTACGCACTTACGTTAGTGTGATTGTGAAATGAAATGGAGGACCTACAGTTTAACGTGGAATCCGAACCACGGTAAAGGTCTGGAATTCCACACATTCACAAGTTGTGATTAATATACGTCTTGTCAGAGGTGAAGGAAGGGTTTGGCACTCAGATAAATTACGCTATCGATTTTAGGGATAAGAAAGGTCATATTTATAGTAAATGTACCCGCATTTTCGTGGAGGGGGAGTGAAAACCAATTTTGGAAATAAACTCAGCACACACCAGATTGAGGAGATTTGAACGTCGGTATCATCATCATCAGCTGTTTGCTCTATTGCGAAAGTAGTGCATTTTACCATACAGCCACCATAGACGCAAATTTTGTTTCTTTTAACTCATTTTAAATGGATTACAAAAAACATTTGTTTCTTTCTTGCACAAAAATGTGCATGTTTTCTTAGTGTTTATTAATCATGATGTAAAAAATTTGAGAAACACTTTAAAAAAACATGTCGAGAACAACAGAAAAATAATTTTCAAATGTTTCTAAACGAATTTTCTAGAAAATATGTTCAAGTGCTTACTAGGCTTTGTTAATAACCCTCGTGTTAAAGGTACTGATGAAATCATCTTGGAATAATAGTACTTATTAAATCTATTAATTCTGTGGTTAACTTTACTCTCTCATCTAGCTAATGTACTGAAGTTGATCAAAGATGTTAGTTTTGATAAATAAATGTAGCCTTAAAGCAAGTACTGAGTGTATTTACAGGCTGTACCATAATATGTGGTCCCACTTCACCTTGTTTTCGAGTTATATTCACGTTTGTAGGCCAGCAATGTGGAAACCCTTAACATTATAAGAAGGTTTCGGGTTAAATTCCCGTGTTCAGGTGTCATTTTTCAATTCAAATAACATCATAGGTAATTCTTAAAATGATCACCTATGGCCTGAATAAAGTCCTGCATTCATCACGTGGTAGGATGCCACATCCTTGGAGCATTACAATACTTGCATTCAGACTGAAAGTGGCCTATCAATCCAATCAATCAATCAAAATTTCACCCACGCGGAAAGGTTTGTCAGGACGGTGATGTTAGCCATATTCAGTGAGGAATATTTCTCCTTAATATGCCCGATCAATCCCCGTCTACGGATTTTAACAACCCCTGTTCCCGTCCAGCGCAATTCATCGCGTCAGTCTGAGTTTGTTATATTATGGAAGCTCTGACGTTTTTTTTCTCTCTCGTCGTTACAATATTAGAGCTGTGAGCTCATAGTTTATGTTCTCGTCAAGCTCCCCAGTGAAAAAATGCATGAGATTCATCTTCCCCCTCTTTTTTTATCCTCTTCCTAAAGGTCTTCGTGATTCTTCCATGACTTTTATAACTGGGACTTTTTTTTTTAACCAATGGCTTGTTGAGGAGTGTTGCCAGGATAATCAGAGGTTGTTCAAATTGTACCTGTGAAATGTTCTCATACACTGAATATCTATTTAACCAATCGTACTTAATTTATTTAAGTATCAAATAGTAACCAGTAAACGGGAATCGAACCTGGAACATTTGGCTTTGCTTACCAACGAACCATCCTGGTTCACCTTCGTATTCAGGGACACCTTCTTCACTCATTGGATGGGTAGACTCATAATGTCAAATAGTTAAAGATGTCCCTGGATACAAAAGGACACAAAATGGCTCAGTGGTAGATAAAGTATTTTCTCGCAAAATTGAAGATCCCGGACTCGATTCTCATATATAGGTTGTCATTTTTCACTCATTTGAACTATTCAACTATCGGGAATGTTCCAGTGATCAACCCTTACTTGTCATTAGTAATAGGCTCTGCATTTGATCTAAATATTTTTTATCTTCGTGTCTTACTACCTGTTCAACCTATACGCCAATATGATATGTATAAATATAATGAGTTAGGGATGAGGAAGGAAGCACTTTAGAGGTAATCTTTGACCCGAACAGGATTCGAACCCCGATTCTCCCATCATCAGCATGCCAATCTAATAAGAGAGTGACACCTTAGACCTTTCGGCCCCTGAAGAGTATATCTCACATGGGAAATGTATGTTCGTTGATACCCGACCAACGAGCGCATGAAGATAACTGTCCACCCTGTGCAAGGTAAAATATGAGTGAAGAATGACCCTGGGCACGGGACGATTCCTGGATAGCTAAGTGGTTAGAGTATTGGCGTATTAAGACAAAGGTCCTGAGTTAGATTTCCGTGTACAGGTGTCATTTTTCAATTTTCAGATTATGATATCTAGATGAAGTGATCCTCAATAAATAATATTTAGCACCACGTCTTACTACCCGTTCGGGTTATACGCTTTAGGTACTAATTACGCTAATGGATTAGGAATTGGGAAGGTTGAATTAAAAGAAGTGAACCCGCATTTGCGTGGAGGGAGAGTGGGAAACCATTTTTAGGAAAAACCACCCACAGTTCATCCGATCGAGATTCGAACCTCGATCTCCCCGTCCTCAGCAGTCAAGCTCAACAGGACTAGCGCGTTAGCCAACTACGCCACCGAGGCGGGTGATCCTCACTAAAAGTATAAATAATAACTTTGGCTATTTGATTCTTAAAAATGCAAAGTAAGTTTGCTACTTTACAGGATAAATGAAGGGCACATTATTAAACTAACACTGCTTACCCTGGAAACAAGTCACGACAATGGCATTAACTACGTCACTGGCCTAGCTCAGCGATGGTGCAGCGTTAAAATATTCCTTTTTTTTAAATAATATTTTTTCTTTAAAAAATATAAAAGTTCTTTTTTAAAATATTGCCTTACTATACTATGCAGATTATAAAAAACGCATCTATGGCTGAATATTACTTTTCTGTGCTTCCTTTATTTAAATATCTAACTAGAGTAAAATATACATATATCTTTGGGCAGTTTCAAAACCAGCTATTATTCAAAGCTTAGCGAGATTAAATCTCGTTACTTATACTATTTAAAGATTTCCTTAACATTTCTGAATATACACACTCACGAGTCCTTTCTCTAAATTAACAAACCTCAATTATCCCATGTGAATTTAAATATGAAAGCGGTGTGTGTGCTTTTTTTTTCTGTCGCAAAATGAAACTAGGGCAAGGGACCTCCTGTAATATTGTATGGCTAGTTGAGCCTCTTAGATTAAGTGCGATTACATCAGGGGGAGGTGTTAGAGGATGTACGGCTGCAGTCACCATTGTGCTAAGGGTTGATTTATGATGGAGGTGGGTTTACTCCATGTATACCGAGAATAGACTGTTTATCAAAAAGGGTTTACCGCGTGGTGTACGGTGGAATTGATAAATTCTACTCTAATGGACTTACCTGGGGGCTTGCGGAGTTGATGTATCGGAGCTTTGCTACTTTCATTAGGACTGTAAAGTTTGTCTACGCAACTATTTATGGTTATGATAAACCATTTGTGCAATTCACAGGAACCTACGACTTTCATCATGTACCAAACTGATGTACGTTTATTGAATTTAAAATGTATAAACATTGTGAAATTTTACTTTGGAAAAAAAATCGTCAAATTACTCGTTTGGGTGACACGTATTTTTACCAAGCTAGTGGGATGAGGATGAGGAAGGTAGAATTTATATGAACTGTATCCGCTTTTGCGTGAAAGTATAATGTGAAGCTATTCAGAAAATACCAATCAGTACACCCAGTCGGGATTCGAGCCACGATTTGTCTATAACAGGCATATCCATCAATGCGAGTTTAAAATACAATATCTCTACGAATCTAGGATTTTTTTACCACCAGAGTTTGTTGGCTAAACATTTCTAATCTACTAGTGGCAGTGGCGGATTATCTAACAAGCTCCCGATGAGAGGATGTGATGATAATGATTATGATTATGTTGCGCCAGAAGAAATCTTTAACCTCACTAACCAGACTCCAGGTTCGAATCTCGGTCGGGTGAACTGGGAGGGGTTTTACCTAAATGGTTTTCCACTTTCCCTCCACGCAAATGCGGGTTCACTTCCTCTAATTAAACCTTCCCAATTCCTAATCCATTAGCGTAATTAGTACTTAAAGCGTATAA
>CABFVZ010006941.1:0-14134 GCA_902151445.1 Timema monikensis | reverse complement strand
CCTTTCAGAGAGGCGTGTACGATAGCTGGAGCGGCCATGTTGGTTTACCGCCGAATTCATTTTAAGGAGAATACTATCGGTATTATCCCTAACGGTGGCTACCGGTGTGCAGACCAACAGTCGCACGTCGCTCTACAATGACTCTGCTGGGAGACCCATCAACGCGGTGTCTCTATTCTTCATGCTAGTAACCACCGTGAGGAATATGTTTTAGGGCGATGTGTAGACGGCGTTATTAAAGCTGGAGATACCACCACCTTCTTTCAGTTCTGGGGCTGTTATTGGCACGGGTTCAATTTCTGATACCCTGACAGGACCACCCATATCAAAAATATCCCCCACGAGACCATGGAGACGCGCTATGAAGCGACCATGGCTTGTGTTGAAAAATTTAAGACTGCTGGCTACACGGTGTTAGGGATGGGGGAGTGTACGTTTAATGTGGTGAAACGCATTGACAAGGATTTGAAATAATTTGTGCTCCAGAACGAGGTGTATACCAAGGAGCTCCTCAGCCCTAGGGATGCATTCTTTGGCGGGCGTACAAATTGTATCAAGCTCTTCCACGAAGCAGACCTTTCTTGTGGAGAGAAGATTAAGTACTTGGATGTGTGTTCATTGTATCCTTACGTCTTCAAGTACAAAAAATACCCCATCGGCCACCCCAAAAGGTCACTTGGAACCAAATTGTCCGTCTATAGATCAAGTAGAAGGCATAGCCAAAGTTACAATGACGCATGCACGGGATTTATTCATGCCCTTATTGCCTACACGGATGCACGACAAGTTAATGTTCATCTTGTGCAGGAAATGCGGGGGAAGAGAAAAACCATGGCGCATGTCAGCACAACGACAAAAAAGATCGCTGGTTGACAGGCGTCTGGGTGATTGACGAGATCCGGAAAGCGTTTGAGAAAGGCTACACCGTTGAAGCAGTTCATGAAGTGTGGGAGTACAATGTATCTGTTTACGATCGTCAGACACGTTCTGGAGATTGTCTCACGGATACATTAATACTTTTTTGGAAATTAAATAAGAAGCCAGTGGATGGCCAGAGTGGTGTACCTCACAAGAGAAAAAGTTAGCATATATTCAAAATTATGAGGAAAGGGAAGGGGTAAAACTCGATTTCTGCTCTGTTTGTAAAATCCCCGGTCTACGCACTCTTGCTAAACTCTTTTTAAATTCACTATGGGGAAAGTTTGGGCAAAGACACGATTTACCATACGTAGCCGTTGTTAACGACTATAAGGGCATCCACAAGTACCTGACGGATCCGTACATCACCGTGGACAGCGTCATTGATGTGAATGTGGAGGTAATGTTCCTCAATTACAAGGATGCGCGTGACGCATTGCGCCCTATCCCTAACACGAGTGTGGCGGTGGCATGCTACATGACTGCTATGGCTAGGTTGCACTTATACAGCATCTTTGAACCATTAGGGGACCGCATTTTGTATCATGATACAGATGGCGTTATATTCACAGAACGCCCCGGCGATTGGAGTCCACCGTCCGGAGACATTTTAGGTGACCTCACTGATTACGGTCCGGGAAGCTACATTAGCGCCTTTGTGTCTGGTGGTCCCAATAATTACGCGTACCGAGTTTGTGTTGGTGGTGATCCTGCCAAAACAAAAACGGTGTGCAACGTTCGCGGGATCACCATAAACTGTGGCAACCGGAATGACGTTAATTTTGACGTTTTGAAATCGATGGTCAGTGAACAGGCTTTAGAAAGATACATACAGATACCGCACAAAATTGTAAGAAAAGGTCTTACGTCTGTATGTACCGTTTCGCAGACTAAATTCTACCTACCCGTTTACACCAAACGTCGGATAACCGATGAGTACAACACGTTGCCGTTTGGTTATCAGAGTCCTTGTAAACGCACTTGCCACGATTAAAAGGTGATCATTTAGACGTGTTGAATAATCACCTTTTTTTCTTTCACTCTAGACAGTTCCACCGACATACCATTTTTCAAAGATTATAGATTTTTTCATATTTTTTTCTGTATGAAAACACGCATATTTTTTATTGATTTATTTAATGCACCCGGCTTACTTTTTATATTTTTTTTATCCGCCAGTACAATCCTCCACCTACCTGATTTTTTTCTAGTCAATTAGTTATTTGAATATATATTTATTTTAATTCTATTCAAATATAATAAACTGTTTGTATATATATTTATTTTAATTCTAGTCAAATATAATAAACTGATTGTATATATATATAAATTTGCTTTTAAATTGAAACCATCTCTGTGTATATACTATATTGAACCATCTTTAGTACTGAGGCCACTATTCCCCCTATGTATAAATATATATTGTAAATATTCAGAGTATACTTTTCACTGTGTGTGTACGTTTCATGATTGTAAATAAATATTGTAAAATTGTTATATTTGTGTTTTAACGTCTACACCCGCAACTCCCTCCTATCCTATAAATACAAGCTCATGTAGCTTATAAGCTCAGTCTCAAACATTATGGACAAGTTGAAACATCCATTTTCAGCCATTATAAGCGGCCCTTCCGGCTGTGGAAAGTTACATTTTGTAGCAGACTTTTTCCGTCACTTGTACACAATCTGTGACGTTAAATTTGATAAAATCACATGGTATTATGCTTTATGGCAATCGGGATTCGAACAAGACGGTGCAAGTCTCCGCGTCATATTCTTTAAGGTTTTGCCGGAAATGGATGACATCTCTAATGACTCTTCACAGCTGATTATCCTGGACGACCTGAAGCGTGAAGCTAACGAAGTGGTCGTCGATCTTCTCACCAAAGGCTGCCACCATCAAAATATTAGCGTCATGTACCTTACACAAAATATATTCCACCAGCGCAAGGGCCAAAGAGACATTTCCTTAAACGGACATTATGTCGTGCTTTTCAATAATCCCAGGGATAAAGCTCAGATTCAACACTTTGCACGTCAAATCTGTCCTGAAAATCCCCGTCTTTTACAAGAGGCTTACACTGATTCTACAAGTACTCCTTATTGGTATATATTGTTAGATTTCAAACAAGGTACACCAGAATGGTTCAGATATAGAACCCACACAAATGTCGGAAGCTGCGTGTACCTACCACGCAAAAGTTATAAAAACACCGACATTTGCCGATTACAGATCATTTCATAATCATGAGTCCCAAAGTGTTGAAGCAGGCCCCTCTTCTACGTGCGATGTATCGCATGAACCCGCAGCAACGGTTCGCCTTGCTGAAAACGGCTGACAAGAAACTGGTTGACTCTGTTTGCGAGTGTGCCTACAACACTTTTAAAGGGCGGGTACCGCTGAAAAATGCGCAGAAGGCAAAGTTACGTGCTCACAAGCAGGTGTTGCACAAGCTGGTCAAACGAGGAGAGTGCTGGAAGAAGTAGTCGTCTCGACTACTCGTTCAGAAAGGAGGAGCGTTCTTGCCCTTACTTTTAGCCCCTCTAATCAGTGGGGTCCTCGGTTCCTTATTCAACAAGTAAATAATGGAACACACGAAAAANGATGATATTGGTGTCCCCTGAAACATTACACCGTTACGAGCAACACCACCAACAAACACCTTCGGCAACAAATCTAGTGGTCTCCGAGTTGGACAAGGAAATGGAAAAAATCCTCGCTTCAAAACTTGACGACACGTCTAAATGGACTTTATACCAACAGTGCTACAGCGCTATCTACACTTTAGTCAACACCCTCCGCCAACTGAAACCACCACCACCCCTGAAGTATTTGTACTTTCCATCCCTGCTGTACTTAATACTGTACCAGCACAGGAACGTAAAAGAGCTGAACTTTTACTAGAACATATCATTTACCGAGGTGGCATCTCTTGGTATTCAAACGGAGAAGTGACTATTCACGATACGGCTCTCCGTGGATCCAATATTGGGGATTTAGTCAATGATCTGGTCAGAGCAAGGAGACACAGCGAACCGTCAGGGTGGCGAGAGTTTCTCATGGCGCTGCAAAAAATAAACGTACCTAAAGAATTTATTGTAAATCCAAAAGATTTGGTGCCCATTAGAGATCCGACGCCCGTATCACATCCACTTACACCGTCGCAACGCCCTAAGAATAAGAAACTGAAGAGGGTGGATTAAAACAAGTGGCTTCCGTTCCGAGCTTAATGCCCCGTTTAGCTGACATCTACTGCGAGGCTCCTCATCCTGCAGGGTTTGCAGGGACGGCGTCGCTAATAAAGGCGTCAAAGAATGGTCCCGAAAAAGTACGAGAATGGCTTCGTGCGCAGGACGCTTATACCCTGCACAAACTAGTGATAAAAAAGTTTCCACTCAACAAGTACGTGGTGTCAAACATTGAAGATCTCTGGCAAGCCGATCTCAACGATATGCGAAGTCTCAGATAATACAACGACGGCGCAGTGTACTTTCTCGCCGTCATCGACGTGTTTAGCAAGATGTCCTGGGCGAGGAATCTTCCGATCAAGAGGGGGAGCGTCGTGAGAGACGCATTTCGGGACATTTTTAAACAAAGTAGCCTTAAACCTCTTAAGTTTACAGACGGACAAGGGGACAGAGTTAACGGCACGTCTAGTCCGGAAATTTATCAAGCAAGAAAGCGTGCATTACTACACCACTCATAATCCGGACGTAAAGGCAAGCATCTTGGAACGATTCAATAGATCTCTGAAAGGCGCATTTGGCGCTACTTTACCAAATATAGCTCGTATCGGTATGTGGACGTCCTCCAAGATCTAGTCGACGCTTACAACGGCGCAAAAATTCCAGTATCAAGATGGCGCCTGACGATATTTCAGAAACTAATATGCTTCAGATCAGAGATACTCTGTACGGCAAAAGGCGTCCAAACTCGAATAGAAAGCCGAAAATAAAAGTCGGTAATATGTTACGTATTATCAAATCCAAAATGTTGTTTGAAAAGGGCTACGAAAGCAATTGGAGCGAAGAGGTTTTCAAAGTCAGCAGTGTCTTGTTGTGACAACCTGTTGTCTACAGACTCACAGATCATCTTGATGGCGAGGAGATGGAGGGGACGTTTTACGAACCCGAATTTCCACGCGTACGTCTTCCCGAAACTATTAAAGTTCATAAAATACAACATGTCAAGGTTAAAGGCGCGAGAAAGAAATTGTACGTGCAGTGCAAGGGTTACCCCGCTAAGTTTAATTCTTGGATTCCTGCCAGTTACGTCAACGCCCTACCATGAAGGACCAGTTTTACATCACTTTGCCGAGCGACAGCTCTATGGGATAATTCTCGAAAAATACCCTCACGAGTTTCACCACGCAATTATGTTACAGTCTTACACTCGAAGGCCGGTGGGATGTCGCTCTGGCTGAATTTCAATATCCGTGTTCTTTCACCACCGTACCCGAAGGCCAAAATATTGTATGGTACAACTGGGTGGACGTTAACGACGTTGAACAAATATTCAATGATCATATCCTCCTGGAAACTACAGCACTAGCCATGAATTGATCAAAGCCTTAAGAGAAATTAGGGGCGTTTAAAGGGGATTCCGGAGTTTTATTCAAATACACAAACCCCAACAAAAAAGTGGACGTTTTCACTTCTTCACCAAATATACAGCTGCTGACTGTATCAAGTCAACTAAGTCTACAGCTAGGTTTCAATCCCCTGACTAATCTGATCAATGTCCCAAAGTCACCGTACGCCATCAACATTCTACTAGGCTTGCCCTCGCAAATGTACATCTACACGGATATCATCGACCCTAAGCCCGTGGGTGACATTGTGGCACCACTGTTACGTATCGTTGGTATCAACAACATAAACTATCTCTTCGGCATACATAAGACAGTTGTCTATGATCCGTTGCACTACATGCCTGTGCTTAGAAGTGAAATTGAAAGATTGGAAATCCATATAAGAACTGACACTGGTGAACCTGTACCATTCGAGTTTGGAAAAGTGTGCGTGAAACTTCATTTTCGACGCTGCTCAACATGAACTGTCCCTACCAAAGATATTATGTCAACCAGGCTGGAACAGGTTTATCTTCGATCTACCAGCGGCCTTTTCAAAAGCGTCGTACCGTTGTTGAGAAGCTGCGCTACAGCCATTGGAAAACAGGCGCTTCATACGTGTATCGATGTGCTCTTCGACGTTGCCAATTAGCGTCGTCCTTTCAAAGGGGTGCTATGGCACCGTACGGCGAGGCTGGAACTATGCTGAAACGCAAGTTGGAGCAGAAGATCGACACACTGATGACCGGCGCAGGCTATAAAGGTCGTCGTAAGAAGCACCGATGTCAGTCTTCTGTCGTTGCCCGACGTAAAAAGGTCAAGAAAGAAGATGTATATATTTTCAGTTAAAATTTCCTTTCTACACCCCGAGTCCTGCGAGTGTGCCAGCAGTGAACTTGATTTCTTTTCCGTCCCAGTCACATAAACCAGTCTTGAACGTGGGAAAATGCTCCAGTATAAACCTTTCTCTTCCCTCACCGATGATTCACTTATCGAATTTACCGTTGCCGGTCAATCCGAGTTCTATATCGATTTTTCCCAGATTATGCTCTATCTCAGGGTGGCCATCATGAAACCCGACGATGGCGCTTTCACAGAGGTGGAACAAATCGCTCCCGACAATTGGTTGCATTCGATATTCACACAGATGGATGTGTTTTTAACCCAAAAACTATTCTCACCGCACAACAAGTATGCTTATAGAGCGTACATTGAGACTTTGCTCAATTACAACAGTGAAGCCAAAATAACGCATTTGACCTGTGATCTATGGTTCGTAGACAGCCCCGGAGCCTTTAAGGAGGCTAACGCTGGCAACAAGGGATTTGAGGTTCGTCGCAATCTCACCAAAAAAAGTAAGACAGTGGTTCTTATGTGGTATCTACACGGTGACGTGTTTAACCAAGAGAAATATCTTTTGAGCGGAACTGATCTTAGATTCAAGTTGGTTAGTTCCAGAGATGGGTTTAGTTATATGGTAGTCCCTGAACTCCCAAACCTTAAGGTTCACATCGCCGAAGCCGGCCTTTTAGTGCGACGTGTCAAAGTAGCACTTTCTATACTGTTGGCACATGCCAAAGCATTAAACGTCAGCCCCTCAAAGTATCCAATCACCCTCGTGGAAGTAAAAACACTCACTATTCCTACGGGCGTGCAATGGAAATCGCTGGACAACGTATTCACCGGACACTTACCCAAACGATGCATCCTGGGATTTTTATCAAACGCTGCGTTCGACGGAGATGCCACTAAGAACCCGTTCGACTTTAAACCTACGGCATGAACCATTTTTCGCTGTACGTGGGTGGGGAACAAGTGCCGTCGAAACCGCTACAGCCCGATTTTTCAAACGGCACTATGTCATTTCCTACCACACACTGTTTTCTGGAACGGGTATCCATTTCATGAACAAAGGTAGCGACATCACACGGGAAGCCTTCGCTAAGGCATATCATCTCCTGGCTTTCGATATCACACGAAGTCTGTCCGCCCACATGACATCGCATTGGAATTTGACGAGGCATGGCTCTCTGAACATCGAAGTGAGCTTCACTATAGGTCTCACTGAAACCGTCAACTGAATCGTGTACGGGGAGTTTGCCAACATCATCATCATTTACAAGGATGGAAACGTCATGACCGATTATGAAAGTAAATATAAACGGCTTCCCGCTCTTATCCCCATCATTTGAGCCATAGACGTCATTGTGGATTTCCAGAGCTTCATAGATGAAGGCAACCAACCAGTTTATCGTCAATGAACTGAGTGTTTTATCTGTATGCGTTACATCACTTCAACATTGGGTGTTAAAACACCCATACGCTATCGAGGAACTTTCCCCTATGCCAGAAAGAAAGCCGACTATATCGTCAGCCATCTGCACGGTATTCTCTGGGATAGCGGTGATGTGGATTACAGCCTGCTCGTATCCCTCATCTTCCGTGCCATAAAGCGTGCAGAAACCTTCTACCTCAATAGGGAGGAAAAAATATATTTCTAGTCAAATACACGTCTACACCCATCGTAGATCTGTACGACAAAGGTTGTTCGTCAATGGAAACACTTAAATTGGGCCGCACCATGTGCATGGCACATAGTTTTGTATGGAATTTCTGTTCTGCCTCTATCGTCTGGGGACTTCGAGATTGGATGATTGATGAAGGACACGTACACCATAAGACGTGCGCTGAAAACAAACCCGTAGTTCCCTTCTGTATGGTCGTGTGTTTTCTCTGCTGAACAACTACCCGGAAGAATAGCTCGGCCTGCCTCTCTAGTCATCAACACTGATCCACACACCAAGCCTGGGCCGTATTGGGTCGCCATCTTTATCTACAAGAACGGCGTGGGAGAATATTTTGACAGTTATTGTTTTCCGCCCCGTATAAAATTAATACTGGTATTTATACGCATAAACACTTCCCGCACGTCCCATAGCACGCTAAAACTTTAAAGCATCGCTTCAGACGTTTGCGGCCATTACTGTCTCCTGTACCTTGTCTATCGTGCCCAGAACATTCCGATGAAAACTTTCCTAAGCCTTTTCTCGCCCACCAATCATACAGGCAACGACTCTAAGGGGGTGAGACATTACAACACATTTTTCAAGACTGTAGGGTCCTGCCACCCTTCAAGAGGCTGCGTCCAAGCAGCGTGCGCCTATAATAGGGGGTTCCTGCGGCGTACCGACCATAACCGCGACAGTCGTCCAAACGAACTAAAGATCATGGAAGGTCAAGTCGTTTGCGCCCGCAAAGCAAAGCCGGTGAATATGCTCGCCATCTCCAGTATTTTCAACACTTTGTTCCCGCTGGACGGTGTCGACGCCAAGCGAATCATCGTCGGTATGAGCGTTAAGAACAACTTTACACCCTATGTCCAGCTAGAAAAATTTGGAGGGAAGTGCCCTGTGTTCAACCGTACAGAATGGCAAGAACTGGGCAGGTACAAGTCGGTCATACTAAAGTTTTTCAGCAACACGCAACCTCCTAAGAAGATTAGTCTGACTAATCATGAAATCACTCTGAGACGCATGTGCGGTGGTCGTATGGTTGTCATAAGCGAGAAACAAGAGGCCGGACTCAAGCGATTTGCTTATCTAGCACCTATCTGGGCGCGTCTTTGTGATGTGTGGGACCTCATCGACGTCGCTGTCGACCGACGGGACATGTGGTCGACACTCGTCGCACGCTATTGCAACAATTTGAACGACACACTCGTCGTGGATGTATGCGACACGCTAACAGAATCAGCGGATGTCGTCGATCTCGAGCAGCCTACGGTGGAAACGCACATCAAAAACCTTGATCTTATTAGTGCTACCTACTATACAGTCAAGTCGTCGGTTTGGACTATTACATGCTGGATTTTGAATTAAAAACCATTTTACTAACACATCTAAGAGACACTGCAGAAAAACGCATGAACGAATATATGCGTCATTCCTGTAAAAGTGTATAATTGTAAAACCTTTAATTTCTATATAATAAATATATATATTTGTAATAACCGTGTTTTATTCACTGTTTGTTCTTTACGAGTCCCAACTTGTCTTTTCTGCCCGCTAACATGGCGCCAGGGTTGCGATGACGTCATAGGGAAAACCCGTTGCCTGGGTCAATGACTTCAATATTTATTCTTGTCTCAACTCGACTTTTCGGGCCATCATACTGGCACCAGGGTTGCACGCAATGATTACGTCATTGGGAAAACCCCGGTTGCCAAGGTCAATGCCCTCATAGTTTCAAGGTCACGATCGTTTCTTGTCCTGACTTGTCTTGTTGACCCACCATACTTGCGCCAGAGTTGCGACATAACACGCAATGATTACGTCATCGGGAAAACCCAGGTTGCCGAGGTCAATGACCTCACGGTTTCAAGGTCACGATATATTCCTGTCTCAACACATCTTGTCGACCCGCCAGACTGACGCCAGGGTAGCGACATAACACGCAATGAATACGTCATCGGAAAAACCCCGATTTCCGAGGTCAATGACCTCACGGTTTCAAGGTCACGATCTATTCCTGTCTCAACACGTCTTGTTAACCCGCCAGACTAGAGCCAGGGTTGCGACATAACACGCAATGATTATGTCATCGGGAAAACCCAGGTTGCCAAGTCAATGACCTCAAGGTTTCAAGGTCATGATCTATTCCTAGTCGCCAAGGTATGAGTCATCAGAGTTGCGAAATAACACGCAATGATTTCGACTTAGGGAAAACGCAGTTTGCCAAGGTCATTGACATCACTGGTTCAGAGTCACAATCTATTCCTGTCTCAACTCGTCTTGTCGTCCCACCAAACTTGTGCCATGTATGAGTCATCAGGCTTGCGACAGAGTGATGACGTCACCAGGTAAAACCCATTGCGGGTGAGGGTTTCAACTTCAAGGGCGTGATCTATTCATAGCCGCCAAACTGGCGACAGGTATGAGTCATCAGGGTTGCGACAGAGCGATGCCGTCACCAGGGAAAACCCATTTCGACATCATTAAATGTCACTATCTATTCCTAGCCATCAAACGGGTGCCATTTATAATGGAAAACCCATTACCACATAGAAGAGGGTGAGTGGAAGGGAGGCGGAATGCCAATAGCCAATCAGAGAGCAAGGGGGCGTGGTCACGTGATCTAGACAGCCAATCAGATGGTTGTACCCATACGTCCCTAAAGCTACTATCTTCATTCCAAAAGGGCTGACTCTGCACCGACCAAGTTTAAACTTGGTGATATCTTCCACTTCAGCAAGAACAAGGACGTTTTTCGCTAAGGGATATACGGAGAAGGTCAGTGGAACTGTTCAGGGTACATAAGGTCGTCGATACAAATCTTAGAACGTTCTTGTATGTAATATGGATAATTATACACCCAGGAGCCAAGAAAAAGATCGCATTCGAACGAATACCCTGAGGAAAATCTCACCAGACGTTCTAGAGTTAGGGCTCACGTCGTATGAATTAGGTTCGATTTTGCACACTATTCAGGGATTAATGCAAAGAATATTGTATAACAATTTTTGAATACATTTATTTAGTATTTATTTAATTTTATTCAACTTAACCATTATTTCACTAAGATGAAAAGCCAATAACCATTGCGTTTAGAATGTATGCGTGCCAATAATTGACTATCGCATTTTGATTGAATTTATTTATAATACATTCATTTCTTACTAACCTTAGTCCATTCTTCTTCTAAGATGATTAGTAAATAACATTAGCTTTTATAAAGGTGGTGTGAAGATCGATGGTGATGGTCATGAATACATTTTTGTCATTTTGACCATGGGTCTCTAGTCTTGCCTATAGGAGTGACCGGCACTTATTCTTGTTGGGTTGTGAAAAAGTTAGAAGTGATGGCTGACATATCTTTTATTGGGGATGATAGTTCTATAAGCTTGGAAATGTGATCTTTTCTCCCATAGCCAACGATAATTTCTTCCAAATATCACTAACTCCGACGCAAGCCATCGTACTAATTCAATAACTGAGGAAACGAGGACACGCGAATCACAATTAGTTTGGCCTCCTAATTTTAGTACCTTATACCTCCATAGAAAAGATGAATTATTCATCACATAATTTAAACCCTTCTTCAATTGACGCAATGAGATGAAGAGAGCCAGCCTAAGATTGCATTGGTCGCCGACTTCACCTTCATTTCACAGTGTAAGTTATTTCGGAAACTCAAGTGACATCAATCACAATGTTCAACCTGATTTATTAATCGAACCTGGAAAAAACATACTATATAGTCAATAAAGAAACTAAATTGTACAAACTTAAAACTGAATTCGGATATAAAGCTACTTGGTTTTCTAAAATATGACATATAAAATCTAAACCTATCGTACAAAATGGCCAGGCATATTCTATGACGATAGACAATGTTTTATTATTGTTCGTTTGTATTTTAGGATGTGCGAGAGACCGAGAGCAAGAGGTGGCCAGCCAGTAGTGCACCTCGCCGCGACTTACCTTCACCGCTTGGGTTGAGCCTCACATCAAGGGAGGTGAGTTCGTTCATCTTGGAAATACAAATACGTATTGCTAGATAGCCTTTGGTATGAATTTACAAATACTACACTTAAATAACAATGGTAAAATCATAAGTTTATTGATAGTGTGTCAGAACCCTATTGATGATCAAATATGTTATTCATAATTAGCAAATTTGCATATGTATTGAAAACTTCTTTATTATTTTAATTTCGGTATCTTCAATAATACCTTAACTTCAAATATAAGTCCATAATCGAGTCAAAACACCCGTTTAATCCTTAACAATATATAAAGCCGAAGATTCTAAATTATGTTTTTTATAATAAAATAAAACATTTTGTTACCTTTCAGATGTGAGCCTATGATTTTAAGGATGTGTTATGGTCGATGGAGGGGGATGAGTTGGAGGGAGGGGAGGGGGAGTGGCTATATGATTGTGTGGGTTCATAATTGACATTCAGCTTGAGTTTTTGTGGTTTTTATTGGTACTACTATGTGTTTTACAAATGTTATGTTGAAGCGAATTATTAAAAGTTATAAAAGTTTTTGAAAGACTTGGAAGCTTGTGTCAAAACGAAGTATTGCAAGTAATAACCAATGATCTGACTGACCTCCAGTAGATCCTGCACGGTATATGAACCCTTGTAACCTGGGCTCGAGTGGTAGCACTCCAATACAAGTATTGATGATCCTGCGTCTTAAATCCGCGCATCCCTAAAACGGGCATAGTGACTCTCCTAGGAATGCTGACACTCTTATTATGTTGTCAACCCATAGGTTATATTTGTTTACAAGCTAATCACAACCATTTGCAATACTTGTTTCGTTATTCACAATTCAGAGCATAACAATATTAAGTAATTGCGCCTCTCAATTTAGTCCGTTTGATTACACTACCGGGGATTAGAACACATTTTAAATATCGTAACTCCCTCCCCACTATTAGGAAAAAAAGTAATTTTTTCTCCTTGTTTAAATTCTGCATTCATAAACTTCATGAATCATCATGCTATCTGGTAGCGCTTGTGTAGCGTACTACCAAACAACCACTGGTGCAAATAAGTGAGTGCAGACCAAAATAAGCATATACTTATTTATAATAAACCAAAGCAATAAACTCAGTAGTGGTTTAGATTACGTAATGATGATGCTACAATATTCAGGAGGGCATACAGCCCTACGACATGTGTTTGAGAGTGTCAGCCCAATACAAAAAACAATGATATATATCATATTTAACAAATATTCCACAACATTGGTGTATATTCAATGAAAGCAAGGGAAGCAACGCTTTCTTAAAATCGAAAAGGAAATAAGGAAAATCAGAGGAAAATAAAGTTAGAACAAATTATTATATTTAGAAACATCTCCAACAAGTATAGGCTTACTGCTAATAATAGTTGAGGTGGCAGCTTTTCTATATTATAAGTAGTGTGGTGGCCCCTTGAGATCCCCACTTCCGCCAACGGGTCAAAACACCCGGCTTCCCCCTCCTCCGCTCCCCCCCCCGACCTACTTTCCTCTGATTGGCTGTTATTTCCCCCCTCCCTTCCAGCCGTCCAACCACGTACATGTTGATGAATAATTATCGTTAATTGATTATTGTTAATTAGGAGTGTTGGAGTTTTTTATTCAAGGCGGACGTGTTGGTTCTTGTTTAATTGGTAGGTGTTTTTTTATTCATCGATTAGGGCAGCGGACGTGTTGGTTCTTGCTTAATTGGTAAATAATTATTGTTAATTAGGAGTGTCACGGCGGTCTTGTTGGTTGGAGTTGGGCGTTCCTCGCGCCATGGCTGGAGACCTTTCTCTATCAAACTTCATCATTAATTATTGTTAATTGATTAATTGGTAGGATGGGGGGGTGTTGGAGTTTTTATTCATGGCTGCCGTGTTGGTGAGACCCTTCTCTATCGAGCTTCAGTCGTGTAATGCCAACTTTCTCCTTCACTCCACTGTTGGTTTCCCCCCCCTCCAGTCCCTACCCCTTACAGGCTGCAAAAACCAGTTGATTCTTGCTTAGAGACGTGTTGAGACAAGAATAGCAGGTGTGTTCAACCCTTTCCCACAGCTTTCACTTCCCCCCCTCCTGGCACCAGGTTGGCGGGCAGACAAGTCAGGACAAGAATATATCGTGACCTCGA
>CABFVZ010006940.1:0-14136 GCA_902151445.1 Timema monikensis | reverse complement strand
TGGGGATTCTACTGTGTTTAATTTATTTTTAAAGGCCCTAATGACCTTACTGTGTCGACGGGCCTCAAAACAACAATAATAATAATAAAATTAAGAACAAACACAAAAACAAACGAATCGGTCTATATATATATATATATATATATATATTTAGGCTGGTAAGTGGCTAAATCTAAGTGCTTTCAAAGCCAACTTCCTCCTTGTTTTGCCGCAGGAGTCTCGGCAATAGGATACAATGAGCGAGAAGATTATCATTATCTTTCTCCTCACGCCCGAAAATTAAAAAACGAGAGAGAAGCTGTGATTGTCCCCTAGCGATGGCCAACCACTGCCGGAACTCTTCTCGAGGGGGGTAGAGTAAGGAAGCGGCCTCCCGAAGGAGATGGGACTTGGCCATGCAAGCATGTTACCAGGGAAAGCCTCTTGGAGGCGCCCACTCGCATAGCGAACCGCCGCCCTCCTGGTGAAGTTCCAGGTAGGACTTGCACCGCCTCTAAATAATGGGAAGGAAGGGGAAACGGAAGGAACACACATGAAAAGAGGATTAAAATTGATAAAACTCCTGTAAAAAGAGAGGAGTAAAAGAGAATTAAAAAGAACAAAACTCCTGTAAAAAGGAAGAATAAAAGATACTCCTGTAGAAAGAGATAGTACAAGGATAAAAGACTGCACTGGTCTTACAAACAAATATAGCCAGTGATAATAAAAAAAGAGAGAGGGAGAGGGAAAGCCTGGACTTACAAACAAATATTGCCAGCAAAACAACACAGGGATAGAGACGATGCTTGCCGGGTTTAACGTAATCTCTCATCGTAATCCAAGAGCATATGATATATTTCTATGGAACTCCTCAGTGCGATCATTGATAAGTTTTAAGAAGACTGGGAATTGCGTATAACACGAACGGGTTGTAAAACGCGGTGCTAATAATAATAATAATAATAAGAAGAAGAAGAAGAAGACTGGGGCTAGTAATACCCAGTCTCCCGAGGCCATCCACCGTAGGGAGAGGCATCGCTTCCCGCGTTCCCACCACGATCGGGAGGACTGCACCAGGGTATTCAGCATTGAACTGCCTTAAAGGTAAGCAGTATGGGCGTATATTTTACTATCTTGTCTACCCTAGCCCTCCGGAGGTAATCTCCATCTTCGTGGCAGACAGTAACGTCGACCACAAAGACCCTTCCCTTCGGGACGATCAGGTCTCTAATCTCATTATGGCGTCTAATATGTATGCACTGTCCCAGGATGTGGGCCAGAGTCTCCCTACTGGCCCTGTGCAGGCTCGACCTGTCCCCTCCCGTGTTAGTGCGTAGTTGGAGGGCCGAGATAAATTTGCACGGCTTTAGGAGTGTAGGGTCCCTCAAAAAGGAATTCCCTATCACATCGTTCTTGAGGGTTTCAACTGCTCTTCCTTGCGCTCGCTGAGCAACCCAATTATCAAGCTCCCTCCTCTTGCAAAGTTCTTTGAACTTCCTAAGATCACCGGGTACCTGATCCTCACATTCCTGGCCATTCTCTCCAACTCGGCTTTCATCACCACACCACCATTAATTGCCACAACCAATGGATCATCCGAATCCAGGAGCTTCAACCCGGCTCCAAGAGCAACCCTTGGGACCAGCTCCTTAAGCCTTTGACATCCAAGGCCGCCATCGCGATTTGCACAATAAATTATGCCATCAGTAATAGACCTCGGCAAATGTAGAAAATTCTTGACACAGTTCCGAATAGCATCGTCCAGTTCAGTCAGAACATTACTAGACGGCATAGCCACAACTAATTGGTATAAGTAATGCGGGACGATACACGTATTAAGAATTTTCAGCTTCTGGTGGGGCTTAAGGGAAGCTCCCTCCACTCTTCTCAGAACCTGGTCCAAACTAGATTTCATAGCAGGGGCATCGATCTCCGACCAGAGTGAGAAATCGATGCCCAGATACTTTAACTTCTCCGAAGCCTTGACATTCCTCAAGTCAGTCCCCTGAACTTCGACCTTGGGGTCAACCAGAACCCACGTATCCTTTAACACTCTTGATACCAAAAACAGAGCTCTTGGGTATAGATATATTCATGGAAAGATCCCCTAAAAAGTCTACCGTTCGATCCAGCAGCGCCTGTCCCTGCTTCACATCATCCGCGAAGAGGAACAGGTCGTCCGCAAACTCCATACAGGAAATATTGACTCCCGCGCCTCCATAACCAGGCATACTCTCCAGTTGCATAATGAGGACATCCAATATCATGTTGAAGATTAGTGGCGACAGAGGATCACCCTGTTTGATCCCCCGTCTCAGTTGGATCTCCACATCCCCATCCGGATGCTTAATTGATGGTCTGGTATTACCATACGCCCGCTCAATCAAGAGTATCATCGGCGATGGTATCCCTTGTCTCTTCATTGCAGGCCCAATTACCTGATGAGGCACCGTGTCAAAGGCTTTGGACACATCGAGTTGTATTCCAACACCCCCATTCCTTGCCTTCATCAGCCGAGTTAATTCAACTAAAAGTTGGACATTGTTAAAGCAGCCTTGCTCATTAGTGAAGCCTTTCTGCCTAAGACTGAGCTTCACAATCTTCCTGAGGCGCTGGTCAACCAGCCCCCAGAACACCCGGCTGATAATCGAACTAATGATGATAGGTTGAAAATTAGTCACCAGCGCCGAGTCCTTCCCCTCCTTGGGAATAAGCGTCGTCCTATTCTCGCTACATGGGGACGGCAGTAGCCCCCATAACCAGATCAGGTTAAATAATCCGGCTAAAACAATATTGGCTCCTTTACCCATTAGGGCACATGGTTTCACGCCATCCGGCCCAGGGGCCGAGGATTTCTTAACCCTCCTAACTCTCGCTTTCACTTCATCGACCGTAATAGACCACATGACTTCCTCAACAGGCACCGTGTCCTGCACCGGTTCCAACTACATCAACCTGACTCGAGGTTTAGTGCCCCACAGGATGCCATACATTTCCTCGATATCTCCACGTTGTAACCCCTCAACATTGGGCGAAATGTGGTCAACTCCAGAAATTAAATATTTGGATAACAACCCAGGATCTTTGTTATATGTCTTGGGTTTTAGCGTATCGATACTTTTTTATCCTATTACGAGCACGTTTGCCTGTTCCTTTACTTGGCCCAGTATCTTCATCCAGAGACCTCGCAGCGAATAAGGGAAGGATCTCCACATATAAACCATCAAGTGACCCCTGTAGAGAGGGGGCCACCTACAGTACCCGCATACAGTCCAACAGCCGATTAACCTTGACTGCGTCCTTCCATCCCTTCTCACATTTGAGCCCCCTAATATAGCAATGCAGCTCATCCCGCCACTGCTCAATTTCGGGCCTCTCACCCTCAGCCTCCTCACCAAGCCAGTTTTCTTTGAAGTCCTCAGCAACAACTTCATCCACAGGAGCAGGTTCATCACCACGCCTGGTGACCAAATCGCCAAGTGGAATTTCATCCGAACTACTCCACGTAGTGTCCACCTCTTTGCTATGCAAGTTGACTTTATCCACCACACTCCTCCTACTGGAGCGGACATCCTCATCTGCCTCCGTCAGTTCACCGGAGCTACTGGTGTCATCTTCTAGATAACTAAGCTGCTTCACTGGTCTCCGCCGTAACTCCCTAACAACAGGGGAATTGACAAGGCCTTCTCGAGGGATAGAATTGCACTAGCAATTACCAGGAATTCCACATATACACCTCGAGTTGGCAACTCTTCTTTGGTAACTCGCCTCTCTCCTTTTATCACTAATCTGTTTGGCCGTTTTACTACCCATGATCTCAGCCATACTCTTGGCAATAAATTTCTCACCCTCAACGGCAAACTCAAGAGTAATCATCTGCTAAATCTCCGCCTCGGAGAACACCCTGCCGGTCCTGCTAGGCCCAGGAGCACCACTTCCTGCCCGGTTTAACGCAGCCATCCTCTCTTCATTCCGCCTAAGCGGATGTCTATGCCTACAATGCTGCGACAGCCCCATCCTTGTATCAAAGCTCTCCGTGCAGTCCACACACTTAAACTCACCAACCGGTTTCTTGCCAGGGCATTTTACTACGTGGCAAAGAGCCCCTTGTTTGTTAATACTACTATACTCCTTATTACAAGAGCTACACTCTATTACCACCTCCCAATCGGAGTGTCTCTCCTTATAGTGATTCAAACAATCACGCAATGTAAGTGCTCTGTAAATACCCTTTGTGGCCGGGAGACTAGAGCACACCACACAATTCGTATCCACAAAGGGGACCAAAATCGAAATCCTTAAATCCACAGCTGGTCCATCAACATTGGCCCCCTGAGTTTCCTGGCGCGCGGGGCCATGCAACGCCAGGTCCTAGGCATAATTATTACTATTGGGAGCAATGAAAAAAAGCAGGTGTGGGTTTGCTAGACCCACACCCCTCCCCCCGAAGGGTAAAGCCTCTCCCCGTTAGCCCCCCCGCCTTCAGCCGGCAGGGGTTTACCGACCTTCACGTGCTGTGTTCTTATGGTAACAGCGAACGTGGGAAGTAAGGCACTTGCCTGCCGATTCCAGAGTCGCAAGGAGGTGTTAGCACTTTGACACGGCAGATATCAAAGAGACTCGGAAAGTCAGGTGCATTAATACACTCGAACCAGATATCGCATCGAAGTGCAGTTTGTAATGTTACTGACTTGCCCCTAAAGAATATGTGAGAGCATTGACAATAATATCGTCTTAATTTTATAAACGTATTTAATTTTATTTGAAATTTATAATATATTACATGGCGCTTAAAGCACTTCTTCTTCTAAGAAGGCAAGAGCCATTGTCAATGACGTCAGAGTGCATGACGTAGGACCTGTTGAGTCAATATGACAATTTAAGGTTTTTAATAAATAATAACTTCCTGTTCTGGAAAGATAGAATAGAAATTTAAAAGGTAATTTGAGGCAGCTTCCGGCTCTCGGACCTTCTACTGCCACCAAGATGGGGTTTTTTTTATTTTAATTTTTTATAACAACTTCTTCTAGAATGGTCATGTCGCGTCTCGAAATTACTAATGACATGATCAGTTTTACGATCAAGACAATAGTGATATTAAAATAAAATCATATCCAACCTAATAATTGTGTATTATTTTAAAGGTTATAAATATCTCCCAAACACGAGGCAATTATCATCAACATAATTTAATAATGTTATAAAAGGCGCACAACGTAGAGGCAGTAACAGGATTGTTATAAATGGGGCTCACCGAGGGGCGATTAATTCAATAGTTCAACAATTGGCGCTCGATCATGGGGCTATAATTACCAATTATATCATCAAGGTACCGTACCGCTTTAATTAGTGCTCGATCACGGGGCCATTATCAGCGAATTAAAACAGAAGTGTTATAAATGACGCCCAACACGTGGCGAGTAATCCCATAATACTATAAGTTTTTCTGCATCATTCACTTTGCAACAATGGAATTGAGATCACTTTGATGGCTTTTTAATTTTAAAATAATTATTTAAAAAAATGTTATGTTGTTAAAAGATGATTAAATTTCTAAATTATGATACAGAAAATTGCACTTCGATGCTACTTTTGGTTCGAAATGTATTACTTACATGGGCTAAATGTTATCTAGTGTGGGAAACGGGATTTTTAAATCGATGAAGAATTTACATAAGGAATTCTATAAAAAACAGCTTCGGTGGCCGCATGGTCTAAGACGTCGTTCTCGCTATAGATTAGACTGTTGATGATGGGGAAATTTGGTGTACTGGGGGGAAGTGGGGTGCTAAATATTTTTACACTATACCTCTACGCAAATGCAGGTACACTTAATCAAAATTAACTTTACTTATATCTAATATATTAGCGTATTTAGTACGTTTGCGTACGGCCCGTAAAGGTAGTAAGGCGTGGTGATTTAAAAAAAAATATATATATATATAAAAGTTAATTTGTTTGGCAAGACGCACCTGGGTTCATGATCTAAAAATATCAGTCTATAGTTTCATTGGTTGGCCTAAATTTAATACCAAGGTATTTAATGATTTAACCTAAGGTTCTAGGATTATGAGTATAATTATATATTATCACTAGCTCTAGCTTAGAAAGAGAAAGGGGAAAACTCAATATTAAATAATGTGTGGAATCCATCTCCCTGAAATTCGAACTGTGATCTCTTGTCATATTCCAATCTCTTGAGAGCTTGATCAAAAACCACTTAACTTTTCCCCCTGTATATTTTTGTTCACCGAACGCTACTGATCATGACCTAGCATAACATAGGTAGAGCAAGAGCGTCAAACTCGACAGGAAAGTAGCCTTGTTCTAAATGAACCAACCACTGAAATTGCCGCTAAAATAAACACTGAAATAAACAACTACCAATAGAAGAGATACCTACTTAGGTGGTCGCATAGACTAACGTGTCACTCTCGTGCTAGAATAGACTGCAGGTTACAGGGAGATCTGGGTTCGAATCCCAATCGGGTATACTGAGGATAGTTTTCACAAAAATATTTTTTTCACTCTTTCTTCAAGTAAATGCGTGCACTGCTCAGAGGTAAGACGAAAAATCCCTTTTCTCAAGACCTCTGGACTTTACCTAAAGTTTTAACTTAAGTCGGACACTTACAATAATGGACTGCATATTTTCCTGGAGCGGATTACTATTCTTGACATGGACATCCAACCTACTGAAACTATCTATAAATGGAATGTAATGTTCAAAATACAATGTACATTAATATCATAAATAAATAAATAAATTACACAATGAAATCTATAGTATGTTTGTAATTATTGTTGAACAATAAAAAAAAACACCTTTAAACTAACCCTACCTAAAAAGGCATGCCTCCTATGTCACTAAATTAATAAAAGTATTGTTGGTGCAATACTCAAAAATGTAAGTTTCTCACTTGAATTGTGATGACAAAATAATATATATTAATTATAATACATAAATAGTCTTTTGGATAAAATAACACCAGGTTTAAAATATTTGTATAGTATGTTAAAATAACCAGTTATTAAAAATGTAATTTAATCTCCTAGCAACAGGATGATGATGGATGATGAATTTGGTCTCACCCAATAATGTAGACTGATGATCATTGGTAGAAATTCTAGTTTTCTTTTTAGTGGCTTATGTTTTATAATATCTGCATGAAATTTCACGTTTATCCTTCCTTGAAGGTCAGCCCTTACTTTTGACTTAGTTTTTATTGTCGAAAGTGATAATTCACTAGATGAAATTCAATATTTAAGGACGGCCCAAATTGGGTCCTTCCTTATATATTTTTTTTTTACAATTTTTTCGAGTCAACAAAACAAAAACATTTACAATACACAAACATGTTCTTTCTTTTTTTAAATAATTTCCGGCCCAGGAGAAAACTAGTCGCCAAGATTTATAACAAAAAAATTAATATCTATTTAGACAGTGAAAGTATTATTATAAAAATAACTTATTATAATTTGTCAAATAAATATAAACCATCTTTATTTATTTAAATTTTGCACCAAAAATCCAAACGAGAATAATACTAGGGGCAATTAGTTCTTCAAATGACAGCCAGATGTTATAAGCATCCAAGAACATAAAATAAACTAAGATCATAACAGTTCCGAAATCCACCACTCTCTAAAGCAGATAGCGTTAAAACTACCTACAAAAAAGATAAGCATGGCGGGTTGACACTTTATGAATCAAAATAAATAAAGAAAATGTAATACAGGGAAATAAAGGTAGATATTATATATATTTATATTTTAAATTGTAAATATATATATTTTAATTGTAAATAAATAATTAATATTCAAAACTTTAGGAGTTGAGATAGAAAAAAAACACAGTAAAGTTGTCAACGTAATTACGTATTTGAAAGAATGAGTCAACTGACTCTTGAATTTATATCTATGTAATTCTTTTAGCAAAAATAACATCACAGAAGTCACTCAAAAATACGTGTTGGCTTCAACCTGGCAATACATCCTATTTTACACTCAAAATAAGGTTTTTAAATTTGGTAATTAATCCAAACGTCGAGGTCAGAGTTCTATATCTAACATAGCTAAGTGTAGAATTATTTGTCAAATCTTTAAACATAAATAAACTGTAGACGTTTTAGGTTTTATTATTTATTTTTCCAAACCATGGCAATCCGTAAATAGATGGACAATAGATTAGGAGCGAACGTCTGTACGAATCTTCGAAAATTTCCACTTCGCTTGGGGGGGGGGGGATATGCTTCGATAAAAAAAAATATTGAGAGCCAGAATTCACATATTTAACTTATGTAATATTAAATTTATAATGTTGCAATAGTAACGTAATTTATAAATTTTGCACTAAAATATGTACTTTTTTTTGCAATAAAACACTTGTATTTACCATGTATAAAGTTATATAAGCTATGCACAATTCTAACTTCGAATTGAAAATAGGTCGATTTTTGCACACCCTAACAATATATTTAATTTATCACCCGAATTCACTTCTTAAAAAATTAGGTACCTTATAAATTGAATGGTTTATCATCTCTAATAATAAATCAATAATGATTAAATATTATCATATATTTTTTGACTTGTTAAATCGAGGTAATAAATTTATTATTAATATTTAAATCCACCCTTATTTAAAAGGTACAATAAATAAAATCTACTTGTTATTAGAAAATGTACAAACGTATTTCAAATCTTATCTCGAAATTCCCCTGAGTGAAGTAAAATCTACCCGGGATGCGAAATTAACTTGGTTAGCTCACTGGTAGAGCATTTGTGTTCAAAGTCAAAGGCCCCGGGTTTGGTTCACGTGTTTAGGTTGTCATTTTTCACTTAATTGTATAGTTAGTATAATTTGCAACTACTCTTGTAATCAAACAAGTTATAAACTTGTTGTCAACTCCTCTAACTACGAGTGAGACATAATATCTAGGCCCTAAGTATAATTTTACTTGTTTGTAAAACCCAAATCTCAAGTCATTCCAATATCTAAGAGTATTTCAAACATCTTTATGAAAAAAAGAAGTCATATTGGCGAAGGGGAGCAGCTGCGATGTTGACAGAGCGCGATTAGTCTTCACACCGACTCCAGTGATGGTCAGAAGCTGCGAGGAACCCAGGAGTTTTATTGATCGACCCGACTGTGGGCACATTCTGACACCCCTGAATGCCCCTGCATAGCCCACAAACAACCAAGGGGTAGCTTACTACTCCTAGCTTGGTATGTTCAGCTTTTTACTTCCTAATATCGAGAGAAAGTATTGTAATCGTTAAAATCCTCGATCTCAAGATTATGACGAACCTTCAGGTTTTATGTCTGTGTGAACCCAAAAAAAGGGGATTTTACAATTCTGTTTGTCTCTCAGATATGAAACAGTTTGATAGATTTTGTTCAAACGTGATATTTAGATATTATAGGGCAATAATGCGAGATATTTTTTTTAAATGTTGACCCCAGCCCTCAAATTACAGGTAGTTTACTGCTAAGTGTTTTTTTTATTACAATTATGTTTAGAATAATTGATATATAGGTCGTGTTTTAGACAAACAACAGTGCATACTTGTATTTTGGGTAAAAATTCGTTAAGGGGTAGCTTACCAATGAGTTATTTTTGAAAATTTCTAATATTTACAAAATCGCTTAAATAATTTAGTTTAAAATTTATATCGGGGGAATGTTTGACATAACAAACAAAACTTTGGGCCTATACTTATATCGCGGTCCATCAGGGACGGTGTGTCGCGATGGCCCTCTTCTATACGAAAGTCTAGGAGAGAGGAGGTCATCGTGACAAGACTCCGCGTCGGACATATCATTGACCCATGGATTTTTATTGAGAGGGGATCCTCCACCAGTGTTTGGGGGGACCTTTGCGATGCTCCCCTAAGAGTGTACCACATTCTTGTGGAGTTCACAAGTATGCCCCTATTCGTCTGGTTCTTGATTTTAAAAGTGACCCTCGTTTTTTATTACGTGATAGTCATGTGTACTTCGTTTTTTACGCCAGGATAATCTTTTAAATTACATTTGAGTTCACTATTATAGAATGGCTCACTTGGATATTATCTCATATTGAAATTAGTTTCAACTATTTTGGTATATTTTAATATGTTTGTATCGTCCATTTATTCTAGTTCTTGAAACTGCTGTTTTTCTATCAGGTGTTTTATCTCTAGTTTGTCCCACATGAGAATTTTATTATGTTTTTTATTTTGTAAACGGAACTTATGACCTTTTGTGTCAACGCCCCGTTAAACTTCAAGTATAATAATATTTATTCATGACAGAAAACGATTTAATTCTTGGATTTCACTAACTATTAAGCTTACTTACATTTCAATAATATACTTACAATCTTAGGCGTATAACCCAAACGTGTAATAAGACCCGGTTCTTTATATAAAAAATCATTAATTTTATCTCTTAATATATAAATTCGTTCATTATAGACGGTCTTTATATCTATAAAAATGCGTTTAGCTTTTAAGTTAAAAAAAAAAGAAGACTGTGTTTGTTTACTATTGAAAGAAGAAACACTTGAAATGGTGTATTGAAAACTGTTCAAGTTCACTTTGTCGAAATACGAGGAAATATCTCATACATGAAGAATTGCGGGAGTGAAAACTTTACTCGTGAGCATAACTTTGATAGGTACTTTATTGTGTAACGTTTTCACGGAGACATAAAAGGTTATGAACAAGTAAACGCTTACCACAATTTGTGAACTAGAGGGTTATAGAAACGGTTTTTATGAAACAAGAATATCACAAATTATTAAGGTATTTTTAACTGGGCTTTAAATTTATTTAACACTTAAACAAACCAAACATAAAGCTATTGACTAGTAATTACTGGTATAATAATAATAATAATAATAATAATTTGTCACGAAGGTTAAAACCTGCCTTTGTGGCTATATGGTCTTAGACTTTACTTTTGCAGTAGACTAAATTGCCGATGACGGTGAGATCGAAGTTCGAATCTCAATCTGGTATACTAAGGGTGGTTTTTCAAAATGGTTTTACACTTTCTCCACGCAAATGCGGTTAAACTTCCTTTAAATATAACCTTCCTCGTCCCTAGCCCGTTAGCGTAATTAGTAAATAAGCGTATAACCCGAATGGATATTAAGACGCGGCACAAATAAAAAACTAAAGCCCAAAATATACTAAACATTAGTTTCACCGGTTGTTCTTTATGGTTGTGTAACATGATTTCTTCTTATTTTTCATGAAGAAAGTAATTTAGGGTGTCCGAAAACAAAAGTATTTAGTAAAATATTTGTTCCAAAAAAGGGATGAAGACAATGGATAACCAAGGAGATTACATAATGATAAGTTACATACCATCTAATCAACACCAGACATTGTTAGGGGAATCAAATCGCGTAGACTACGGTGGACAGGACAGGAAGTGTGAATGAGAGAAACCAGAACCACGTTTAAAGTACCGACTGGCAAACCTCATGGGAAGAGACCAGTGATCTAGACTCTGATAGGGATAGAGTGTAATGAGGGGGGGATTGGATAGAATTAGCTCAAGATAGGGATAGTACTTTTGTTAGTGCGGTAATGAACTCTCGAGTTCCTGATACCATAGAGTAAGTAAATAAAACCATGTTAATAATATGTCTATACTAATCTATATTAATAAAATTAATAGTTTGTGTATCTGTCTGTCTCTTTGTTATGAGCACTGCTCGATACCTACCGCAAACAGAGATATGAAATTTAAAAATTAGTAGCCCCCTGTGCATGAAAATATGCACGTTGACGAAGGAATTTTAAAATATGATTTGATTTTTTTTTAAATTAATTAAAAACTTTGTCGGAAGAAATAAAATTAAGAGGATTTTTTTTCTTTGTTTGAAGAAAACAAAAGCATTGACACGGGTAACGCCGGGTACTTCAGCTAGTGTGTAATAATGGTTTAACCTCCGTCTTTTATTAAAGCTTGTTTTTTTCCTTGTAAAATTTTGTTGGTAAAATTATACATTCATATTAAATATTTAATATTCATTTTTAGCATTTTAATTAATATATTGCATTGATTCATTGCTATTTATAGTAACCAATTTGACTTGCTATACAAGCGATAGCAATAATGTATACTCTCTTTATAAAAAGTTCCAATGTTTTTTAAAAATTGTTTTCTTTCTTCCTCATAACATGGTAATGTTCATAGTTATAAAAAAAATAAAAAAATTTAATTTTCTAAAGGAATAAAAAACTTTACCAAAAGTTGTGGCATTTATCCAGTTATTCCTTTAAGACGCAACCCGAAATGCGGGGGAGAAGTGTTTGCTGAATCATGATCCTCCTCCAACTCTAGCTAGAGGAGAAATGGAGGCCGTCACAGTTTCAAATCCTCAAACTCTCCCTCCTTGCCCCATTCGACCCCGAGAAGGTCCCGCCACTCTGGGTAAACAGCGCGCCCGAGCTAGCTAAGATAGGGTGGAAGAGAAGGGAGGCAATTTAGGGGGCGATCTTCAATGAGCTGAATAACAAACATTGCGCGCACACACACACACACACACACACTTTCTTCCATTCACTCCAAGTACCACATTCCTGGTCTGAGCCTCATCATTGATGATATTCCTCGTCATTACAGCCAGGATTTATGAGAATATGAAAGGGTGGTTTTCACCCTCTTTTACTCTACTTTTTAAGGCCATTCGTTCAATGTTACAACGTGTTGAGTGCGAAAACTGATTTCCCACTTTACTGATTTAATTTTATTCTCATAGTATTTTCAAGGAAATTTAATCTTCGCAAAAACAATAACCATTTTCGATCTTAACAGATTACATAAAATAACTTCAATATATTAATGTTATTTATTATTATTATTATTATTATTATTATTAAACTACTCTAAGAGCACTTTAGAGTAAATAAAAAATACAAATTTTTTCGCTAATCGTCCCTCAATTAAAAGTACCTCTATGGGTGCCATAATATTATCCCTGGATCCTGGCTTAATACTTTAATTGGAATAAAAAAATTACAACAGCGTGTAAAATATATCGTTAATATACAGTAAATAATATGATAAATATAATCAAAACAATACAATAAATATAAATAAAATGATACGTAAATAAAGCTTTGAAGCGTCATTGATTGCAGTCCTAAAATATGTTTAGCTTATAAGAATCAGTTTTTTTTTCCCATGAAGCTCTTACATTAATGAACGTATAACAAAGGCCTGAATAAATTTAAACTCATTTCAAAGTAAATAGTAAAATTTTCTCGACCTCGATGTTTTTGGGGTAAAATGCTTGGCTCATAACCCGATGTTCTTGGGTTCAAACCTCGCCGAGGTTGAAGCATTTTTATTGAACGATAAAAACTCGTAGCACAATTTTCTTTAGAGATAAAGTATGGCCATCGGTCCTATATCGATTTTGGAATGCAAAATAACTTGGGAAAGTGTGTGAAAATACCTTTCTCGATAAAATTGTTAAACCTTTTTATGCACGCTCATAGAAATTCAGTGTAAAAGGAAACGGGGAACTATCACATTTCTTGTACTCATAGAGTGCATGAGATTTCTACCAGATGTTGCAGGCAGCACTAACCAGCCGAAGGGTGGAGTGCATACCCAGCTGCGGATGGATATAAATCACATCAAAGTCTGTCAGGATCTCTCTCTAGTGTTTTTTTCCAACTTACTGTTCTACTACGAGTTTAATTATTCAACCGAGGCAAGTCAGGGCTCGATTTAGGTACATTACCAATATTTTTTAGCAATTCATCAACGGATTTTTATTTTTTGCGATCAAGGGCACCATACCGATCATGTCTCTTGGATAAATCGAACACTACGCTTACTCCGAAAGGTAGAAAACTTTACCTTTATGAATTACTCTGTGTTACATTTTGTAATATCGGGCAACACTCTATCATTCAAGGAAAGACTGCTATATTCCGTTCACGATAGGTTTTTACCTGGATGACAGTTCGAAAATCATATGTTTAGGTTTTGGGTTGCCAACACTTGTAAAAGATCACAGTTTTGTTATAAATATAAAGATATTTAATTACCTGTTATATAGTACATTTAAAATAACGTAAACTTAAGTTTTCTCATACTATTTCATTTTTTAAAATAATTTCTTTTTATCCAACTCGAAACAATATTTT
>CABFVZ010006939.1:1647-14140 GCA_902151445.1 Timema monikensis | reverse complement strand
CAGTCATCCCCCCACCTCCCCATCCCCCCATCTCACATCAACATATCTATCGTGTCATCTCAGGAACCATTAAATTCTTGATTAATGTGCGTCCTCGTATGCTCACTTTCCCCTTACTGTCAAGCCAAAATTAGAGGAAGAGTACTCACATTTGCAGAGAGAGAATGGAAAGCCTATTAGAAAAATTCCCTAAATACGCAAGCCATGAATTAAGGAATCTATTCTTTATCCTTTAAATTGAATATTATGGCGTGGATTTGTTTACCTTACCCTGAATATTTATTAAAGCTTATATTGCCCGCTTATATTATTCACAGGGCTTCCCATGGTTCTACATATCTAATATTTATAACAGGAAGAAAGTAATACTGAATAAACTAGATTTACTAAGAGAAATGTATACCAAATTTTCAGGGCTGGAAGTGGGAAACGAGTTTTGAAAATGTACCCAAAAATAACTTGCGGTGGAGGCATACCCCACCTTCTTATAATTATTATCAAAATATGTTTCTAAAATTGAAACTCAGACGTAATTATCTGGTGATTTGACATACATATTATTTATAGAACACAGTAACTTTACAATTTTTAATTATTATTATTTAGCACAGCGGCTTCTTTAGACGGTTGAATTTAGAGGAAGTAAACAAGCATTTGCATGGTGGGAGCGTGGAAATCCATCCCGAGTCCACCCGAGCGAGATTCGAAGAAAACCCACATATGATTGGAGAGAGAGCTAGAAAGAGAGAGAGACTAATTAGAAACCCAATCTTGCAGGCCTGACGCCTTAGACTCTGTGGTGGTGTGAATTTCCATTCTGCCTCCACGAAAATGGTGTACACTTCATTTTTATCCCCCAGTATTTTATAAGTGTCCATTAGAGGTGGGGGTTCAAAGCTCTGCTAATTAGTATTCACTCATATCCTTGCAATACGAGGTTTGGCTACCAAATATCCAGACTGAGGCTCTAAATATTGTATTTATAAAATTACCCAGTGGACATGTTTTATTCAATGTAGTCCCCTCCCATCCCAACATACGAATCTTCCACTGTTGGAAGCAATGTTTCGGGTCCTTTTCTGAAAGGCTGTTCATGAGCTTCGTCACATTTTTCTTCACAGCATCAACAAACTCTAAACGAGTACCTTTTAGTGCAGACTTGGTCTTCGTGAACATAAAAATGTCACACGGGGCTAGATAAAGTGAGTAAGGTGGGTGTTCCAACACCGGAATCTTGTGCTTTGTCAAAATCCTCTGGTTAGACAGCGCTTTATGTGCTGGTGCGTTGTCCTGATGAAAGATCCATGAGCCATTCTTCCACATTTCAGATCTTCTTCTTATTATTATGCTTTCACCAAGGGTTGTCAAAACCACCTCATAGTAAGCCTGGGTAACAGTCTGACCTTCAGGTATCCAATAAATGTGAACAATCCCTCGGATATAACAAATAACTATCATCATTGCTTTGAATTTGGACTGGCTCATCCGCGCTTTCGTTTGACTTGGTGAATTGGGACTCTTCCTATGCATGGATTGACGCTTAGTATCGGGGTTGGACTGAAAAAACCATGGTTTATCACAAGTTATCATATTTTCTAAAAAGTTTGGATAATTTTCGATGCTATGAAGGATGTCTACACAAATGTTAATTCGAGTTTCCTTTTTATCAGGAATGAGCAGTTTTGGCACCAACTTTTTTCATGTGTAAATTTTCATGTAAAATTTGTTGAACAGTCTCCTTAACAGTTAACTAAGTCATCAATGGATCGAATTCTCAGGAGTCGATTTTGTCGAACAATTTCACTCACTTTTTCAATATTAACATCTGTTTTATGTGCGAGGACGGCCGGGGTATAGATCGTCTTCGATCTCTTTCCTCCCCTACTTAGTTTTTTAAACCAATCGAGCACTTAAAAACGAGATAAACATTGATCACCATAATTTTCCGTTAGCAAACTTTACATTTCTGTATGGATTTTCCCAATTTCTACAAGAAAGTTCATGTTGAGACGCTGCTCACCTTTTACACTCAACATAATTCCGTCAGAGCTCAGGTACATGGTTCACTTCAAAGGCTACGGCTGAACTGTCAGTCACAATACTTTGACATTTGGAAGGTACAGGGAGAAATGGACATAGATCAATATCTGGCCCTAAAAGTTGTTGCTGAAACCACAGGTAAGTGGCAAAAATATGAGTCCAGTTATTTAGTGGCCACATCTGTTATATCGGACATTTAGTGACGTAGTGGTAGTATAGTTAAAAGAGTAAAAAAGTGTCATAACCCTATATAGTGTGCTAAGAGCCGTTTTCTATTGACGGTTTACCCCCTCTCCTTTTCACACAAATGTGGGTAGGTTAAATTCCTCTTTTACCAAATTAGTGCGTATAACAGCACCTAGCTGGTGCACAAGATATAAATGATTGTAGGCCCGTCTCTTTGCTTCATTGTGTGTACTAGTTTTGCATACTATGATATGCAAAAAATTCATTCATCCCTCTCCCGTTTGTTTATCATTATGAAATGTTAAACTAACATTTTTAGCCATGCAGGGGATCGAACCCGGGACACTTGGCTCAGTGGAAAGACATGCTAACGCCTGATCTAAGGTGTTGACTGAAAATATTAATATTTTTGAAAACATTATAAAAAGTTGTAAGGAAACGATTATTATTAATGATGATAGAATTCAACGTGGTAAAAAAGGTGAGAATGAAATTTAGAACATTAGATGGGATCTAATGAGTAAATAGTATATAAGTTATGAAAAATGTTGAATAAAAACAATGAATCTGTATTATGATAACACCTATAAGAACTTAATTAGACTTATTTAAAATAACATCTAAAAAGTTTGATAACACTTTAAAAAATCCAAACTTTGAGTCAATTTACATTGATGACAAGTTAAAATACAATGATGTAAAAGATGAGTTCTAAGTCATGTGTACAGTAAGGAATCTATGAAAAACGGACGTAATTATAAGTTAGAATAGACAGAATTATATAATTGAAAAATAAATATAAAACACTTAAGAGAATATAGGATTGAAATAAATAATATATAAATGAAAATTATTGAATTCTTTCCTTATCTGTATTTTTTAATTCCCCGTTCCATGTGTGCTGTTTTCAATTTCAGCTAAGATTCTAAATGTTTCGGTGCTACGCTGGTGCCATCATCAGGACGGATTAGAAATCGTATTGTGAGTCATTCCAGATGTTATTGGAATAGAACTGAGTATAAATTATTATAAATGTAAACATCTTGACATTCATATTTATATTATCTTTGACTTCTCAGTTCCTTCTAGAATATTATAACTTCAGTTTATATATACACGTCAATTTTTAATTTTTACTCAGTTCTATTCCAATAACATCTGGAATGACTCACAATACGATTTCTAATCCGTCCTGATGATGGCACCAGCATAGCACCGAAACATTTAGAATCTTAGCTGAAATTGAAAACAGCACACAAGGAACGGGGAATTAAAAAATACAGATAAGGAAAGAATTCAATAATTTTCATTTATATATTATTTATTTCAATCTTATATTTTCTTAAGTTTTGTATATTTATTTTTCAATTATATAATTCTGTCTATTCTAACTTATAATTACGTCCGTTTTTCATAGATTCCTTACCGTACACATGACTTAGAACTCATCTTTTACATCATTGTATTTTAACTTGTCATCAATGTTAATTGACTCAAAGTTTGGATTTTTTAAAGTGTTATCAAACTTTTTAGATGTTATTATAAATAAGTCTAATTAAGTTTATATATAATACCATAATACAGATTAATTATACTTATTCAACTTTTTTTAAAAACTTATATATTATTTGCTCATTAGATTCCTTCTAATGTTCTAAATTTCATTCTCACAATTTTCACCACATTGAATTCTATCATCTCTAATATTACTTATTTACTAAATAATTTGATCTATTACTTTACTACCGGGAATAAACGAGTAAGCCCTAGGACTGTTATTTTTCTCTTTTGAACCGTCCTTTTTGTCACATTAGTTAACTTGCGGTGGGGGTCAAACACTGACCTTCCTATAACTATTATCAAAACTTGTTTCTAAAATGGACGTTCAAACGTAATTATCTGGTGATCTGGCACACATATTATTTAGCACCGCATCTTACTATCCGTTCGAGTTAAACGCTTAAGTAATAATTACGCCAATGAATTAGGAATTGTTAAAGTTGAATTTAGAGGAAGTGAACCCGCATTTGCGTGGTGGGAGATTGGAAAATCACCCCCAGTTCACTCGACCAAGATTCGAACTTCGATATCCCCATCCTCGGCTGTATAACTCAACAGGAACCAAACGCGTTAGACAACTAAGCCACCAAAGTGGTTAACTTGGCACTTATTTGGTGTTGCCCCAGGGGTTCGACCCTCAGTGAAGTGCACCCACCATCAGTATACCATTCTGGTATCCCCTGGTTAGGCCTGTGCCAATCGACACAGTGAGTAATCATAGCCACATTAGCGTGGAGGGAGAGTGGTATAAAAAACCACAGTACACGCACTCAGACTCCAAACCCTCTCGATTATCCCCTTGTGAGTGAACCCAGGGAATTTATCACGTTAAAATCATATTTTTCCACCAAGCCGAGTGGTGAACCAGGGATCTTTGGAATGGTTTCCAGACCTTGGATTTCAGATCAGTGCCGCTAGGTAGTCTCACTAGAGATTACTCTAAAATAATTAATTGAGACGGGGCTCACAGTAAGGCCTGTATTCTACCATCACAACAGTTACAATTTATAAATAAAAAATAAATATGTTATATCTTGTGTGTGAATTTGCTTTCAAGCACTCAAAATTAGTTCCTTTTGTCTTTCTCCTTTAGCATCATTCTACCTCCACAGTAGTTACAATTTATAAATGTATGTGTTAGATGTGTGTGTGTGCGTGCGTGCACGTGAACCCACGTGTGTGTGTGTCTTTGAAATAACCAACTTTTAATCAGACAGTCTTACACTGATATTACCGACCAGAGCTTTCCAGAAGCAGTTCATCTAAACATATCACTAAACATTGCGTGCTGGCTTTCATAGTAAAAAGGCGGTATATCTACACATCAGACGGCTAGATATATTTTCACGTATTCATACGTCAAGTCGTGTCTTGTGGGGGTCTTCTGGACAGGACTGTTTCCACTGGCACCCTTGTTGCATCATTTGTAAAGGTATACATGTCTTATGGTCTTCACAATATGACGTGACGATGTAGTCAAAGGGGAACCTCCGTACGATGGGTGATGGCTGAGTCTTACTATGTATTCCACTTGGGCTATGCGCTAATGATTTAGGGATGAGGAAGGCTGAATTTAGAGGATGTGCACTCGCATTTGGGTGGAGGGACAGTGGAAAACCACCCTTAGTTCACCCTGATGGTTTAAAACCACGATCACACTAGTCGTCACTTTGCGAGAAAAATATGTATCTACAATCAACTATAAAGCTAAGATATGTAATTTTTAGTCCAAAACTACCGGTTTTATCGGACTTATAAGCTAACTTAAATCTAGAACAGACACAACACTCAACCCCTTATCGTTAATTCATCACTGTTAAAGGGAAAACATACATACCAGAAATCGATCTCGGGGCCCTTAGATCAGTAAACAAACACGCTACCAACTAAATCAAACTAAGGTTTTGGACTAAATGGATATCTCGGGAGTGTTTGACATTACAACAATAAACTTATGGCCCTGAAGAGTTGATGGGAATTGTTAGCTTAAGTTAACTTACAAATAACTTGAACAGATGTTGGGAATAAAGCTTACTTAAGAATGTCGAGGTCCAGTCCAATATGCCTAAGCCATGTGTAGTTTAATGACGGACAAATAGCGTCCTTGCAAATAGCTTCACATGGTTGTACTTAGAAAAGTTTTCCAAACGCAATTACACTTCCACAGATGTGTCGCAATATGCTGCAGAACACAGACGTATGCTGAAGACAGGAGGATATTGTGGTCCGAACCCCGTTGGCTGCACCGAGGGTAGTTTTCCATTCTCACTCCATGCAATTGCGTGTGCACTTTCTCACCCCTATCACACTAGCGTATAACCCAATAGAGTAATAAGCTGCGATGCTATATAAATTATAATGTATTCATACAGATGGCCTACAGACTAAATGGTGGTCCAATAGCACGCTAGTTCGATTTCTGTGTACATCCCCCTTTTACTAAAAAAAAATTTCACTGCAGTCAAAATGTGTAAGTTCTATTCAATATGCCCAAAACCTGTGTTGTTAAATAGCGCACTTGGTATGCATTGCTGTACCAAGAAGAGTTTTCCAATTTACCTCCACGCAGAATATATTTAATTTGTTTGATAGGAAGAACAGTTTAGAAAATTCACACATAATTTGCTGTCAAGTGTCTGATACAGGTCACATGACTCATGACGTAATTGTGTTCTCCTGTCAAAATTCTGCAACAGCCATCCTTTAGAATCACATGGTGGGTTAGGAGGTGGGGGACACTATGGTATGATCAAATAAATGGTGTGAAACAAAGATCCATGTCACGTTGCAAGATAATTAGTGTCATTGATGTCCCTTGAGCCTCACCACCCGGGCCGAGTCTTCCCGCAGATGTGGAGTGGAAAATCACAGCACTGTACTGAGCCAGTGCTAGCCCATATTTTTCTCTTTGAACATTGTAACGATACTGATTTTGACCCCTCTCATATATTAAAAAAAAGTCATGGATGAATTGCATTTCCTTTAAGTATTGTATGTAAAATATCATTTCAATACTTCATCCATGGAGAATCACGAGTGTTTCAGAAATAATGTCAAATAATTGCACCATTACAACTTATTTTCTTTCAAAAGAAACTCCGTAGTATTTACCAATAGGAAGCTAGCCTTCACAACACCTTACGCCAGGACGCTTTCGATTAGTTGGTTTTAGCACTGGTCGAGAGAGGTCCAAGGGGTAAGGAGTAGGTCATGTGTGTAAGAATACACACAGTGCCTGTAGCATAAATATATTAGTAACACAAACTATTAACCGTGCAAGGAACACAAATTTACACTGTGAACACCATCACTTAAGAACTTTGTAATCAAATACAGTAATATTCAATGCCGGTAAAATATATAGTTGTAGTATAACAGAAATATTGTCTGTTGTTCAACTAAAATATATTGCATAAATTATATATTCAGTGCCGAAGATAAAATCAATTTAATGAATCATGTGCAACATTAAATGTCTTATTTATTCAATTTAAATATTACAATATAAACCGTATCCTAATAATTGGCGCTCGATCACAGGACTATATATACCAATTATACCATCAAAATAACGTACCGCTTTAATTAATGCACGATCACGGGGCAATTGTCAGCTAATTAAACGGTATCACTTCAATCGGTGCACAGTGACCAACCCGTACCTTTATAATCGGTGCCCATCACCGATCTGTAACGTTTTAATCCGCCCAACGCTGACCGATTAATTCTATAACATTATAATTGGTGCCCAACGCACGGCGTGTATTTCAAAACATTCAATAACACTATAACATGTTTATTAAAATCATCACCGAGTGATGAGCTGGAGCCCCAGGAAAATAACAGTAGTGTTTCTCACGGATGTGGAAAGAGGATCAAACGCTCCCTCACCCTCGTGGGCAGAATTGCCGACACGTCGTAGGAGGAGTGCCTGACGCTTGAGTCTGCACACTCTCCATCAATAAATAAAATAAGCTCCCACCCAAAAGCCTGGGACACACCATCAAATGGGATAAACATTAAAATCTAATGAGTCACACCTCAAATCAAGTGAGTAATCATAAAATCAAATGGGGTGAAAAATTGTGTGAAAATCAAATTTGTCAAAAAATCAAATGAGACAGGAACGCACAATTTACGAGTGCGGGGAATAAATCACGTATACTAAAAGGGGGTCAAACTTGAGGGGGTGAATTAGCAACACTGTACTGAGCCTGTGCTATAAATAACAGGCAATCACAGGCCAGGAATATAAATAATCGCCAATCAGCGTCATGTACTAGGTGGCCATTCCATCTACTGATAAGGCTCCGGTATTAAGTGTAAGATGAGTGGGGGGACGAAGATCTCGACTAATATGTAGCCTGAGGGTCTTTCCAAGGTAACATTTAAACCATGTATAGCTATTTAAGCTATTTGAAAGTGATTAATATTTAATATATATTACTCTTTTATGCTTCTCTTTCTTGTAATGTATGGTAAGAACACGTTAATGAGGATGGATTATAAAATATTTTTTTTTATGGTTTACAATCATTAAAAGCTATAATCTATTTTTATTTTATTGGTAAATATATACTCCAATGTTCATAGAACTTTATTTGTATTGTATAAACGGGGGTGGTTAAAGGGGAGTCAATTTTCCACCTTCAAGTTTTTGAAAATTAGTGTCCTCTATAAACTATTTGAAGTGGTCGGTCATCCCTCAGCAAGTTTTTGAAAATAGGATTCCTATAGAGTGGTGGTTCCCAAATTTTCTTGACTTGTGAACCTCTTTTACAAATATCTGAGTTGCATAAACACCCTGGTAAATATCTAGTTAATTTTATATCTAATTTTTATTAAATTATGCTATTAATTGTAATCAAAATGTTTTATGCCTTTAAATTAAACTACTGTAGCTCCGGTAAGTTCTTTGGGATACCACAACAAATAAAATGGAATAATATTGTAACTACTTCAGTACAAGATCAAAATAATTATACATTTATTTTAAAAATGGAAACTGAAATTAAATAAGCAAAGTACTATAGTAACATTTTCTTATATTTACGGTAATAATATTATCACATTTTACATGTTTTTAAAGTGGTAATGGAGATGCTGCTTTGACATAAATGAAATAGCCTCCTTTAATCACAAAATTCATTGCCAATTTAAGTTTCAAATTTGTTTGACAGCTACTCACCTACGTTTAAGAAAATGGTAACAAAGCTGTCGCTAACATTGGGAATTCCTCCTTTGAACTCAACCAAAAACAAATTAATGGGAGGTGGGGGGGGGAGGGGTAGGTTTCTAAAGAGATAAAGGACAGAAAACTCATCAAGTTTAGATAATAGAATCTTGTAAATGTGCCTCACCAAATTTCACAAACTTTTCGTTAAAAATCCGCCACTATATAAATATTTTGGCAAACCTCTTGGACGATTTCGTGAACCACTGCTCTAGAGTCTAGACTCTATTTGTATTTGATTTTTTGCAGAATCTATTTTTCAAATTTAAATTCACCTGAAGTTAATTGGTGTGAGCTCCTACAGACAATTTGAAAATTAGATGCCTCTAGAAGCTATTTAGAGTGGTACTCTAGAAGGGAAATGTAGTTATTAATTGAATGGCTCACATTTTTGAAGTGATTTTATGATATCTGAGTTTGGTTTTAATCTTAATTAGAGTTGAGTTTGATCTTTTTCCACACACAGCCAAATAACTACTTCCTACACTCACTCGGAAGAGATGTGGCACAAGATGACGCAACCCACTCGGGGAAGATTGATTAGGGTAAGTCCTTAAGTGGAAGGACTACCTTGTAAAACTTGAGAAGCGCTATCAGCGCAACTCCTAAGAAACGTCCATATATTGAACTATCTGGACTGTTTAACCAACACCGAGCTAGAGTTGCAGTGTTGTCATATCTGTCAAGTTTGGTTTGAAAGAGTGAAGGGGGAGTGAGCTAATCTGTTGTTTATATGGGTGAAGTTTCTTGGAAGGCAAAGGCTAGAGTGCGCCTTGTATCAAAGACCACTCACATACTTTGTAGAAATCTGCTACTTTATTTATAGATTGAACTCAAATAATCAGTAGTATGGTTTTCTTTATATTTCTTAACTATTGGAAGAAAACATTTTTCATTCGACTTTCTCGTATTAGACTGGTTTTCTGATGACGAGATTGGGGTTCAAATCCCAGTAGAGTGTACTGAAGGTGTTTTTTCTTAAAACGGTTCTAAACACGCAATTTGTATTTATTTATTTTTAGCACTACGTCTTACTACCCGTTCGGGCTAAACGCTTATGTACTTATTATTCTAATTATTCAAATTTTGGTTGAATCTCGGCCACGTGAACTGAGGTGTTTTCCCTCATGATTGCTCATTACCTCCACGCAAATGTAGGAAAACTTTCCCTAACTACCGTATTTCTTCTTCACACTACTTCATTATTGTAGATTTACGGATAACATTGAAGGTAATAAGAAGTAAAGCATTTCTAAAATCCTAAGAACAAAAAAATGCCATGGAAATAATCTTTACAGTGCACATTCTTATATGTGTTGAGTAACACCTTCATCTTAGCATTTGTGTTCCCCCCTCCCCTTCCTCACTAGAGCTTACGTTATTTACATCTCTTTGACTTGGCATGCTATGGCACCCAAGGGGTGCGTGAAAGTAAATATGATATTTGTGATTAATTTATTTTATCAAATAATAATGGTCAAAATGAAATATAGAACTATGTTATTAGCTATGTTAACTATGTTATTAATTTTAAAATAGTGGTGGTCAAGGCATCTTCACTAGTGCCTCCACTCCCCTTTCATTATCCAGCTTTATAATTGATAGCAAAATAGTTTCACGACATTTATCTATTGTGACAAGTGTATTTATTGTTAAATTTCCAATAGTCCATAATGATCTAGATAGCCCTGTGTTATCAATACCAAATTATTGAATGTTTACAGATCAGATTACCAAAGGTAGGGCCAAAGTATTTGATTGGTACACCTAAGTGAACTGAGCATGTGTGGGTTTTACGCCGATGTACGAATTAAGCTAATATGTTAGAAAAGAGTAAGGTTGCTTTTTGATGACATACACTCACATTTGCGTGGAAGGTGAGTGGAAAACAGTTTAGAAATAATAACCCCATAGCACTTAATTGGAATCGAGTCCCGATCCCCCTCCTCGGCAATCCAGTTTATGGCGAGATTAGTACCTTATATCATGCGGTTACCAAAGTGGGTACCATGATTATATTAATTAAATATTCTACGCCCATGATTTGAAATTAATGGATGAATTGTAAATTAGAGTATTAAAATTGTATTTTCCAGCAAAAACAATATTAAATTTATAGCACATTTAAAAATATATAATTCACAAGAGCAGAACATTTACTTTTCTTTCATCTGGTTGAGAAATAGTGTCTTTTTATTTTATTTTCTTCGATCTCTTTTTACAGAAACGGCTTCCATTGCAAAACACATCGTATTCACACAACTGAGTTTATAAATGAACGTAGCCGAGTTGATATTTTACCTGCGAACATCTGTGGATCACAGTGCAACGCTTGGCATCACTGCCTTGAGTTTTCACGAGAGGCTCATATTGTTAAACCTTACACCGATAGGTTGCAGCATAAACACCACAGCACTTTTTTGATATAAAATAAAACTGTACCACATTATTTTAATTTAGATTAATATGTATGTTGAAAAATGAAAGGGTAATTATTCTCAATCATATTTACCGGATTTATGCTTTGTCTGCAGATTTATAAAAACAAAACATTAAACCAAGAAAATACAATCGTGTAAAAATCAATTAAACAAATCTGCTTACAAAGATATAACTTTTAATTGGCGTTAAACTATACTAAATGATAGAGAAATGTGTTTATTGTAATATGAAACAGTTTTTGCCTAAGTTTTCCCACATTTCAATGACAAGACCAGTTTGTTTTATGCAGTGTTCTTTAAATTATTTTTTAAAACTTAAATTTGAATTGGATTGGTGGATATGAATAAAACATAAACCATGAAAGTGAATTTATCTTTACAGTAGTAAAAATTTTATTCAAATATGTATAATAGTTTTCTTAGTACTCGGGTACAGAGAAATCACCTTAGAAACCGGCCGTGCTCATCTCCCATGCCCTTAAAGTTGTTTGGTGATGGAGATAGTTTGCCAATGTGGACCGTCACAAAGGTACACTACGTTCCTTCTAGATTAACACTAGACAATATACTTTGTTTGTTTGTGCTCTGAGTTGGCTGTGTGGAGAAGACCGCCCACATCGCTACGATGGTGTTCGGTTCGCTAGTGTGTACTCGACTTAATAATTTATAAATAAACATCGTGACACGTGAGTTTGAAACTAAAAACATACAATAATTTTTATTTACTTGAATATCAAATCTACCTGTTATAGATTTTGAAGAGATGCCCTGGTTTCCTCGTAAAATATCAGACTTGGACCGCGCACAGAGAGTTCTTATGTACGGCTCGGAGCTGGATGCTGAACACCCGGTGAGTGAAATTTATGTACGGCTCAGAGCTGGATGCTGAACACCCGGTGAGAGAAATTTATGTACGGCTCAGAGCTGGATGCTGAACACCCGGTGAGTGAAATTTATGTACGGCTCAGAGCTGGATGCTGAACACCCGGTGAGAGAAATTTATGTACGGCTCAGAGCTGGATGCTGAACACCC
>CABFVZ010006938.1:0-14144 GCA_902151445.1 Timema monikensis | reverse complement strand
TTTTTTAACTATACTATGTATCTACACTACCTTTGTGATTAACCAAATTCAAATAAAACTATGTCTTCTCTTGTGATCCCATGGTTGTTCTTTACACACGCTTCAGTCCTTGTTGTGGGCGTCACAGTGCTTCTTGGTTGATTCATCCATTTCCAGTACTCCTTTGCGTGCCATTAGGGTTTCAAGCCTTTCAGTGAGAGTTAGCACATGTATTACCTCTTTGTGTGGAATAATCACAGTTCTAATGTACTGACATAGTTCATCATATGCTTCATCTCTCATATTTTTGTAGTGATAATCAGTTTGAATGCTAGATGCATGATCTTCCATCTTTTCTTTAACCAATGCATAGTTCTTATACAGCTCTTTAGTCCGGCATTCTACGGTTGGCACATTCTGTAATCCAGCACTGATTGAACCACCATTCGGTTTTTTCGGGTGGATTTGTGCATTCGTTGGCCTTGACCGGCACGACTTTACCTGCCAGGTGAGTTTTAAGTAACAGCCTATCACCCAGAAAAATTATGGTTTTCACGTTGTTTTTTCTATCTTCTGTACAAACAAATAATGGTGCACTTATTTTAATTCTAACCAACTTATACCATGTATTTAAATAATTAACATAAGTAGCGACCATAAAAACTATGTCACTGAAAAAAAAACAGGCTGTATTTTTTTTTAATTCAAAGATGAAAATATTTTTATAAATTTCTACAGTAGCCTAATAATACTTAGCACTGTGTCTTACTCACCATTCAAAGGTAGTAGCCTAATAGATTATATAAAAATGCCACAATTTATTGTTAATGATAATTCCCTAAGTTAATTCAGAAAAATTATACTGTGACAGGGAATCGATCCCTTATCCTTTGATTTGGGACGTTATTCTATTAAAACGCCAAGATTGTGGCTCTAAGCTCAGCGTCACTCCTTGGAGATTATATCGTTGATAGCTTGTCTTTTGTTGAAGAGTAAGCAACAAATTTGAATGGGTGGTGGTGGTGGTCTGGAGTGACCATGGAATGCAAGGACACTCTGAAAGGGAGAGGGAGAGAGTATAGTAGGGATAAGAGGGGTTAATGTGGTGCCTTCCATAGCTACAGCAGCACACCACAGATAAGGTGATACATAGTAATACTTGAAAGAGAAATTTGCTAAACCACGAGATATACATCCGAATCTTAATAAGCAAATACTTTTTTTGTGTAGTTAATTAGAACATTAATAATCCCAAATAAACTTTTTTTCCTGTCTCCTTTAATATTGGTTATACATAAATATAGATTTCATTCATTTGCTTTTCTCCAGATTGAAAGTATAGCCAAAAAAGTTTAACAAATTTGCATTCCATGAAATATTTAATCCTATAATAACTTTAGATTAAAATAAAGTATTTTTGATGCATTATGTGTACAGCAAACTCTATCATTTTCACTTTAACACCAAATTGAGGAACGAATATTCTAGCTAATACAGGTACAAGCACCAAATCTAATATGTTTGAGATATATTCAGATAAAGTTACAAAATTAGCACTATCTAATACATTTTGTACTTTATCCATTACATGAGTCACAATCGCATTATTAGCTATGGCCTCTGATTTGGTTTTGGGATTGGAATATCATAAAGTTTAGAAAGAAGTTTTGATTGACAGTCACATGATTTGAAGCTTTGATCATGTGCAACCGTGTGAAAAGAAAATGTAGCTTCCTTAGCTGGCTGAACAAAGTCTTCAGATTTGGGCTGTTTGTTTTAAAAAAATGTTTATAAAGTCTTACTGAAATTACCTGCTTCTACAGCCTTTTGGTGTTTTGAAGTGTCTCTCTCTATGTTTGACAATATCTCTTCTTCCACCAAATCCAAGATAAAACTTGTTGTTGGGTAAATCCAGCGTTATGTGTGTGACTTTCGGAGTGAATATTTTATAGTTTCAATTAAAGTTTTGGAGTGTAATGTAAATATTTTTCCACTATCATATTTTATTTCAACATATTAAACTTTTTTATTTAAAATACATAATTGAAATATTTACAGTTTTACTATGTTTTTCTAATCTATTTTTTTAAATTTGTTATGTGTGTGACTCAAGAGAATTACCACATTCTAACAAGGACATAATTACAATTTTATTACTGTGAATTCATTTGCTCTAACTATGCAGTTTATATTATTTCCACTATTAATGAGTAAGATCATTGATATTGTATAGTGCAAAAATGTTTGTATTCATAGCTTTGCTGCAATAAAATTGTGTATGTGTGTATATATATATATATATATATATATATATATATACACATACACACACACACACACACGTGTGTGACATTTGGCTTAAACTTTAAAATAAAAATACAAGTTTATAGCATTTTTAATTCAAATATACATTGTCAAGCCTGATTAAAATGTATAACCTAGTAAATTATTCAAAAAATAATAGATAATAGCATATGTTTATTGATAATAAGTCAATCACAGTCTGGTATTATTATTACTATTATGATTAGCAAATATACTAATAATATAGGTTCAGCTATCAAATATAATACATACAAGTCTAAATTATTTTAAGTTGAAATTAAATTGTTTAAGTAAGATACTTTACATGCATTTCAATTATTGTCTTTTATTAAAAATTACTAACTAAATTGGCCCCGTGAACCAACAACTACTGGAGGAGAAAGTCTTCTTTTTGCATGAGACATATTGTAGTACAAGACATCTGGTTTAACTGGCCATATCTAATAATTTCCTGAGAAACCATAACACTGACTTGCACATCTGAATTGGTAACATTTAATATCTCTCCAGCAAACACATTATTGTCATATGTTACAGCAACCTCTCCAACACTTAGTTGTTTGTTAATATTAGCTAATATTGAAACACCATTGCCACTTGTTTGCCAATCTTTAGGCTCCATCACTAAACTTGGATTCTCGGCCATGTTTGTGGTCAACAGGGAAATGTTTCCGTCAACTGTACACTTGACAACATGCACCTTTTGGATACCTTTTATGAGAGGTACATCTTCCCATGGCTTATCATTTTCAACAATGGTCTTGATTTATTTTAAACTAATATGCAAAACTGTGGTTGATGACATCACAGCAACAGAGGCAACTGTTGCAAAATCAAGGGAGTTCTGAACTGTTAGATTATCTGTCTTACAAGACATTTAACTCTCCCTCCTGTTCCATCCACAACACCTTTACTGTGACTAGTTGCAAAATATTTCCATGTGAAATATGTAGAAAATGTATTTGATAAATTTAAAAGATGCTTGACCATTAATTTGTTTTTAAATTCAGATGATGGACCATTGCTGTAAATAATCACTTTTGAATCATTGTTAGCAGTTTCTTCAAAAATCAATTCAAACAACTTCATAACAAAAGCATAAATTGTATCTTTGCCTTTATCTTTTGTATCTGAACAAACATTCTTTTGCCTCAAACAATGCTGCAGTAAACAATTGTACACTTTCACGAGACCACAATTCTGATTGAATTTCATTTTGATACTCACACAAATAAGCCATGGCAAAATCAATTTGAATATTTCTACAATTGTTTGACTTGTCTTCTTCAAAAGCATCTGCTTGAATGTGTTTTATTTTTACATGTTCTTGAAATTTAGGTAGTAATTCATAGAAAAATTCAATAGTTCCCCAGCACACCCTTCTTTTGTAATTCTTGTTATAGGTCCATTCTTCTCATCCTTAACCCAAGTTTTCCAAGACACCTGGGAAGCACGATCATAGTTCTCAAATACAGTGCACAACTTACCCCCACACCAAACCATGCATTCACCAGTCCAACATTTTGAATTCAGAGATGTAGGTTTGCACAAAACATTATTAACCGTCATACACTATTTTTAACCATTATAGCATTAATTTAAAATTTTCATGATGCTTACATTTGGATTGATCAGTTGGAGATTCCTTAAGAACATTTTTTAGGTCTCAAAGAGCAAAATTTTGAAAATGAAACTTGTAGATTTATATTGTGCTCATACTGTGCTTTATAAATTGCAGAGTCTTCTCACAGAAACTTAGCTAAATAAAATGTCCTCGTGCGCTTCTTCTCCCCACTGACTCATACAACCATTTCAGCCTTCACTCCGGGCAATATCACTTCTAGTATAAAAGTCTTCTACATTTTGTCTAAGGTAGAAATGTCTGTTGGTTCACTGATATAAGATGCCATCTTTGTTTGTAATTGTATTCCTGCGCGTCCAACAAGACCAAATATAACTGCAACTTTTTTACTTTGAGAGTTTGCTAGACTTCTTAGGGATGTTCTAACAGCTTTTCCCTGAGATTGTGGAGTTATGTAAGGCTTAGACTTTGGTAGCAGTGTTACACAAGAACTATTTATAGTTTGGCTGGAAGTAGACCTAGTCAAAACATTTTGTTCTTCTAAGTCTAGCTGTTTTCGTGATCTACTGATACGTTTTCTTTGTACAGCTGCCATTTGGTAATGTTTCTTTTCACTTTTAGTCATTTGAGATACTCTCGATTTTCTTACACACTCTACTCTCTTACTTTCCAATACCTTGTAGGTTAATTCATTTTTCTTTTTGTTTCTGTATTTCTTTATTCTTTGTGCACCAAACATTGCAACTTTTTATACATGGGGTTCACTCGTATCCATTTTTATTCACAAATAATAGTCCTTTGAGTAAAATCAAACAAGCCTACAATGAACAAACAAAATCTACATTTAATACTTCATTAACTTGAAGAGTCTTGAGAGAGTCAAAATACAGTAACAGCTGTTATTCAGCTGTTTCCTAATAGATACCGGTACCAACTTGAGAAAAATGTATTATTTTTACTAACATTAGTGCCAAACTTAAATATTATCAACGTCAGTATCATAAAATGAAAACAAGATGTATGCTAATAATTGAATGTTGAGTCTTGCTTGCCATAATAAAATCATATTAAAATGTGGTCAAACACATAACACAATTTGTTAAGTGTGTGATATTTTTTTAAATAGTTCCATAAAATAATATTATTATATATTCTTTTTAATAAGGCATCTCAAACCATAGATATAATATGCTTTTAATATAAAATTTTCAATATACTGATGTAATTACTTTTGTAGTTATCAAACTAAGTATAATGTTTTGTTATGTGTGTGACATGTAACAATGATCATTATTTTATTATATGTTATAGTTATAACAACTCAAATCTAAAAACTATAATTTTGTAGTTGATGCAAACTAAAATAATGTACTTGATGGGGTTTGAATTATATTGGATGATCTATTACCATTAGACACGGTTTTAAGCTTTTGTATTCATTTTAAGACGCATCCATAAATAATTTGAAAATATCTAGACTGGCTTTAAGATATTCATTTCATATTTTATTTTTTATTTTCTTGGTTAAACATTATTAGTAATGAAAAATATATACATTTTACTACAAAGTAAAAACAATTTTAGCTAAATTGGCGGGGTTTATATTTGCATGGTCTTGGGACCACTTTTTGTGGAATCCCCCTGTTACACACGGAACAATACAGTGTCATTCTCTTCAATACCTCCTTTTGATTTTAGGAATTTAAATTCACTTTGTAGTTCTGCATTGAAATTACACTTTCTTTTTTGAGATTTTTCTTTCGACATGCCTCTACAAAAATCTTGTTCTTTAAATATAAAGTTATTTATTGTACTAGTGAACTACGAGAAGCTGTGAGCACTAATTCGTTACTATGCGCATTTGTGCATTCACTTTCCAATGTTGCCGCTGCACAGTGAATAATGATAGAAAATTTACCACCTAGGTACCATACTTAACGAAAACTATCCCAGTTGGTTATCAACAAACAGTTTTGTCCTACCCTTTCACTTTGCAAATTATTTAACTGCATGCTCAATCCAAAAAGTACAGACATTAAATTTATTTCCTCATGGGTGGTAGCCCTACCGTTATGAATGTTACTGTACATATTGGTTTGTTCTCTGTGGGTCTACCCTTGGCACACAGTCTGGGAAACTTGGTTTTGTTAAATATGAATTCTTGTTCATTTCAACTTAATATTTTTACAATTCACTGTACTGTAATCTTATTTTTAACTGTTTTAAGAAAACATCAGAGGAAAGAGGAAGTGGAAATGTTGACACAGCTCTATGATAAAGATTAGTATTTAAGGTTGCAACCTTTTGGCACAAAGAATACACAACTCTTAAGTTTGGAACTTGTCTTCACTTAATAAACAATGAACTCTACTAACTTGAGGCCTCTTTAGCTCCGGAATTTAATGTTGAGACATATTTGGAACTAAATAACCAATATATCATCAATAAATATGAGTATGCTTCTTTAAAAAAGAAATGAAAAAAGGTAGTTTACAAATAGCATATGTATAGTTTCAAAAGTGTTTTAAAAAAGTTTTTTTTAATTAAAAAGCAGGCTACAAGGCCTTGGGCTGCATTAAAATGTTATGGTACCAACACAATATCTTTAGCCAGAATAAAACCAATCATTTTATTTTGGCGAGTGTTGGCCCGCGTGGTGCCCAAGGAGGGAAGAATGGTGGACAGCAGGTGGTGTGCAGCCAAGCACAAGTCATAGTAGAGCAATACTTATTTCGGATGTCAGTGATTCCACAGCTAGCATTTGCAAAAAAAATCATGTTTCCAAGGAAAAGGAGAAAACAATTAATTATGATTAAATAGGTGTTTTAGTGAATTAGGGGTTTTTAAGTTGGCAGTTCTGTAGCTATATAAATCTTTTTTTTAGTTCCTTGTTTGAGTTTTTGTAAGAGGGTTAAGTTAATTAAAGCTCTGAGTGGGAGTTTGATTAATTCACTGAAAGATCTACAGTCTGTGTTTGATAAATAATGGGGTGAGATAAAAATAATATTTGTGTTTATAGTTCAAAAAAATCAAAACAAGCTTAACCTATCCTTCAGGGATTAAAATTCAATTAAAATACAATTTGGGATGAAGTTATACATTTAAAGCAATGGTTCTTAATCTTTTTTGGGTCACGGACCCCTATGAAGATCTGACAAGGGCCATGGACCCCCTCCCCATAAAAATAGACGTAAATACACACTCAGAAAATTTTGCTTACTATCTTCTATTTAATACAAGAGTGTCTACCCTTGTAAACCCAATATTGACCTTTTTTACTGGTCAAAATTTACAAATGGGGATATTAATAGCAATGTAATGATCTTTAAGGTGTGCAATTGCTAGTAAAATTTCAAAATTTTAAACTGGAAGTTGAATTTTTTCCTTTTTTCTTTTTAATATGAAGTGCTGACCCTTAATGACCTGAATATGTGAAACTTTAAATAAAATTTCCAAAGTTTTAACTGGAAGTCAAAATATTTTATACGAAAGTGTTGAATATTTTTGACCCAATATTGAACTTTTTTATTGGTCAAAGTTTACAGATGAAGACTTTAATAGCAATACGATGACTTGAAGATGTAGAACTGCTAATACTTAAATTTTTTTCAACCCGAAGATGTTTTTAATCTTTTAGCCAAAAACCAAAATTTTCAAAAAAAATTAATTACCATTTATTTTACTGGAAGCCGAAAAAAGGTGTACATAATTATAGAGCAATTTGATGGTTAAATTTATTGCAGTGTAAATTTATAACATTCACATTGGCATAGTAAAGAAAAATATTTACAACGAATTATGTTGCTCACTTTTCTTTTTTATACAAAAATTTATGGTAGGCTTAACTTCAAAGTGAGCTTTAGTAAGGAAATGTTCAAAAGTAAAAAATCAACGAAAAGGGTGGTGTTGTTTTGCTTGAATAAGAAGTTGTAATTGTAGAGTAGTGTTCAACAATGTCATCTTTGACATTCAATCTATTTTTACTTTTTGATGTCACCAAGTGACAAATACGCTGTGTGTTGAAGAAACAAGAAACTGTGTAATTGAACCCAAGCGTTGATTTACAATTTGTAGTATTTTGTCTTCAGTTCACGGACCCCTTGAAGTCCTGATTTAGAGAACATTATTTCCATGCAAAGTTGTCATGTGTGTATTCAGATATATATTAATTAAATATTTAATCAAACAATCAAAATATTTTAGTGGGTGACACATTTTTGTGTCCTATGGAATAAATAAGTTAACACTGCAAGCTAAGATATATATATTATTTTTTTTAAGAAAATATTTCTCAAAAAGATCAATAGATGTTCTCTTAACGCTTGGGTTTAATTTTATTGACCAATTTGTTTTAAAACAGACAAAATATATTGTTTGTGTTTGGCTGGATTTGGTATGTTACATTACAGTACATCAATATTCTTCTAGTTGCTTTACATTAAAGATTAAGCGAACTTTAAATGAAAATTACGTTACATGAACATTAAGTTGACCGTTATCCCAGCATTTCACTCAAAATTACAACTAGGCCTATTAGGTATGCTTACTCAATAAATAGGCTAAGCTAAAATAAGCTGTAGTGTGATTCTTTTTTTCCCTTTGTTTATTTATGAGAAATGTAATGTTTTCTAGCACTGCACACACAAGATTCTGAAGTTTTTGATTAGGCTATAATAAAAAAAATATGAAAAGTACTAGATTGTTAAAAAAAATTCTTAGAAAACTCACCTAATTGGTTTTCAATCAATATAATAAATATCTATTACCAAACTTTTTTGATAAATTTAGTTCCCTATTTTATTTTAATTATTTTGTTTCAATGTTCGATCACTAAAACTAAAGCTAAAAAGTAGAGCTTTGTCTTAATACCAACAAATGAATTACTAAATAGCCCTGTTGACATCACTCGCATAATGATTGGCTGGCTAGATCACGTGATAACCTTCAAGTAACGTTCACTTAAAGCAAAAGACCTACCAGGACAGCTCTTACGTTAAGTTAATTAACGTTAACTTAACGTAACTAAACGTAAAGGACCTCCTCGTGTGTTTAAATGAAAGCGATCACGATGCACTTAATCTTAACGTTGACTTGCAGTTAACTTAACGTAAGAGATGTCCTGAGAGGTATTTTACTTTAAGTGAACGTTACTTGAAGGGTATCACGTGATCTAGCCAGCCAATCATTATGCGAGTGATGTCAACAGGGCTATTTAGTCATTCATTTGTTGATATTATTACCAATATTTACTCTTTAGCGTAAGTTCTAGTGATCGGACATTGAAACAAAATAATTAAAATAAAATAGGGAACTAAATTTATCAAAAAAGTTTAGTAATAGATATTTATTATATTGATTTGAAACTGTGAACATTCGAAGAACATCACTTTACAACTACTACAAATCACAGATAATACTAGAGAACGAAGATGTTTGGCTCGAGTTGTTACGTTAAGTTAAGTGAATCGTGATCACACATGAGTTAAGTTAACTTTAAGCGAACATTACGTTAAATTAACCTTAAGTTGATCGTGATCCCGGCATTACTTAAGTTAAGTTGATCATGATCCCAGCATAAATGCATCGTGATCACTACCATTTAAACACACAAGAAGATTCTTTACGTTGAGTTAACTTTAAGTTGATCGTGATTCCAGCATTTAAAAAAATGTAGTAGGCCTACTTGTGCATAGAAATAAATATGTAAATTCACCACTAAGGGGTCTTAACAGTTACAGGAAAATTTCGTTCCTCGCACTACTAGGCATATGGAGGAACATTTCTTGGTAAATTATGGGTGTTTTTTAGTTTTGTTTTTTAACGGTTTGTAATTTTTTGATTAGGTTTGTTTCGTTGTAATTGGGAACTTCAGAATCATGTTGTGCTTGTAGGTGGTAGAAAACATTATATTTTTCATAATTTAATACTAAAAAATAATAATGAATCCAGCCCTAGCCTCATATGTATCCCTCAATAATGTACTAACTAGAATAAATAATTTGACTTTTATCTTACTTGTTGGGTGCTGACAACACTCGATGTAGAAAATTTTGGAGTGAGAAATTTCCAACGGCTCTGTAAAAATTAATTCATTTTGATTAACTTATTTAACAAATTTAACTAGTTTAATTGGGGTACCACATAAGTACCAAAATTACATTAGTTTAATTAAATCATTTTTAGATATGTTAAAACCTTACCAACAACATTTTAGAGAACACCGAGTACAAAACCATTTCATTAATTCACCTAAACAATTGTCTTATGCCCAAAATTTTACCCATATAATTTTTAGGTATTGAAAACGAACATTTTTCAAATTTGGAGCAAGGAAATGTTTTAGATGTCGTGCTTTCAAAATAGTTGTAAAATAAGCCACCACATGACATAAAAGCGCTAGTAATAAATAATTATAGAAAGCATTATTCTTCTGTGAATTTTATTGGAAAAAATTATTTATAATGAAAACTAAAATAAGTTATAATACGTATAACCAGGGCCATATTTAGGCGCGTGCAACATGTGTAGCTACACAGGGCGACTGATTTTAAGAGGGTAGAAAATTAATATGGAAATAAGACAAATATAGCAAACTTGAATGTACCAGTAAACAAATGTATAGTATTTTGAGCGAAGTATAAACAAATAGCGATTAATTAGCCCTCTTTCATTATTCGTTACTCATGAAAAACTCTTTCATATTATACAGCTTAAAATTTAAAAAAGTGAAATTAAGTTTTTGTTTTAAATTGAATTTTTAAATTATACATTTATATATTATCGTGATCCTGTACTATTTCAGAGGCATTTTTCCAGTTATTGAACCCTGAAGTAAACATACTTTTTTCTACACCAAATAGCAATTGAGATACACAAAATACATGGACCTTTGATGGTGAGTAGACTTCATCAGCCAATGTCCTATTGTGTCTCCCCATTATGAAGTTTTTGAGAGAAAGATATATTCCTTTTAATATGCCTTTCTTTATAAAGACACTTGTGCATTGAAGTACTGAAGCCTGCGCCCAAGTTTTGTTCAACACCGTGTTCTGCCACACAATTTCGTAAATCGTTATTAATTTTCGGCCACATGCCTGGCTCTTTATGACGTGCGAAAATACGCCCCTGGTGATTGGCAGCCGCATTTTCTGGTCCTCCTATTGCAATCGTATATTTTACATCATCTTTGGGATATAGAGCTAGAGGTAATTTAATGGCATTGTTATATAAATTAACACCAGTTGATGTTGAAGATATTTGCTTTGGAAGCATTGCTTCTGTGAATGAAGGAATAACTAACCAATACTACAGAAGGAAGATGAAGTATGACTCACAATAACATTTCTATTGTGGTAGCAATGCTAAGTCCGGCCATTTGGCTAGTCATTTCTCACGTAAATATTTAGCAACAGCACCCACAACAGTCAACACACGTGAGACGAGGACTCACGCATAAATTATAGTCAATAGCGTTACGACACTTACGAACGGACACATTAACAATTTTACACAGATATAAATAGTACAATAATAGTGTACTGTGTACATGCGAGTCAAAACTAAATACTGTATTCAGAACTGGCCACCAACACAGCAAGGAATGTTTTGTATCCCACGCGCGATCACTAACACAACATAAACCAAAAGCATTTGCCAGCAGGACAAACAATAAATATAGATCAGCTGAGGCGAGTGTGAGTTTGAGTCATCCTGAATTAGCTGGTAAATGGCGAACTCAGTGTGAGTTACTAAGAGGGTGTTACGTGTCACTGTGTTGTGAACATAAAAACACAATTTGTAAGCTGGTGCTAGCACTTAGTAGGTACTAAGTATGCAGAAGCAAGGGAGAAAGGCCTGTTGGGTATCGTGTTGTGGTGGGACGAGCCGAGAACCATACACTTCCATGTGGTAAATGAAATATTAAAATATTAAACATAATTGAACAAAATATTTTACTTCATTCCATGCCACCCTCTGAAAAGTGCCGCTCTATACCCAGGCCTAGTCAGCATAGTGGGAAATACGGCCCTGATTGAGATGATGAAAATTCTAGTCCTGAGAGAGGTGTGTTGTGATATTCTAGAATTTTATTAGTACTAGAATTCAATTCTAGTATTCCTTTACTTCTTCCTTACTCTTTTTGAGAATTCACTTACCTACATCAACCCCCTTTTCAGCCAACCCATTGGACTGTGGATAATACTGATAAAATAATGGGGTTGTGTTGGTACCCTTGTGACAATAATTATAATATGCAGAGAAAACTAACAATAATGCATTCTTCTTCTGTTTTACAGTTAGTCAGATTTATTGTTTTATTGCATTAAAAAGATAACATTTATATTTTTATAATTGACTCAACATGGCGTTGGAGTTGTGGAGGGTAATTTAAAATTTAGGGACAGAAAAAGGTGTATAAGTAAAAGGAGATACAGGCTACAATGTAAATATAGATGTTGCAAAAAGTATTTGCAAAAGAGGTAAGTTATGGAAAGAAACGACCTCAGCTGTCATTACTAAAGGTGTCATCGCTAATCCTGACAAACTAAGAGATATAAAATCCCTTCTAAACAACAATTGTGGTCAAAATTGGGATATGCTTGAGCACCTTGAGTTTTACACAAAAGTATTTGAAGCTCAAGAGGGACTATTAGAGAGCGTTTATCCACCCGAGCAGAAACAGCAAGAAGAATACAATAGTGGAGCAGAAGGATGTCTTTGGAATTTAAAACATAATTGGGGAATAAATCAATGATAATAAGGTTATTTTATATCTTTTTAACATAGGTAAAATTTAATTGCTGGTGATTTAATAATAAAGTTGTTTATATCAAAACTCGTTATGTCCACCCTACAGTTCCAAAATTAGTTAAGTCCAACATACTTTTATTAATTAGGATAAACTACTAATCTATGATTTCCTGGACTTATATCACCTATATCTAAAAATTCATTTACATAACCAGCGGAAATGCTACCCTTATTTCTCTATTTGGAGAAAAATAATAATCACCGTATAGTACCGAATAATATTTTTCGTAAAATTAAATTGGATATACTTAACTAGTTCTGGAATTGGGTGACTCGTTTAGTGGGCAGTCACAACAAGATAGTACCGACCCTTAAATTCAAGAACATCGGCACCAAGTTTTTCAAATCGTAGTTGTTAAATTATAACGAACAAGCAATCTATACTCGTACATTAGACAACTTAAGTGTACATGTGTGGCAACATTCATTTGACTACTAACTCTCCTCAATCCCCCCACACACACAAAACAGTATTACTTTCACTGCGCACACACACCCTCGCATCACATGTCATTAGTCATTACATATACATTTGCTGAAAAGATAAATTCACCTATATTTTAACAGTAGTTTAGGCACAGGGTGGGGGATTAATGGTTCCTTATTAGACACACGGAATTTTTCACACACTCTAGAGTCAGTTACATGGTTGTCTACATCACTAAACATACCAGAAGACAAAAATAACTTTCTAGCTATGGCTTTAGTCTTTTCCACACCAAAATGATCATCATGAATTAATGTAAGCATTCTAATCCTTAGTTTATTTGGCACAACAATGCTGTCATTTAAGAACAAGATTCCATCTTTCACATGAAGATCACTCTTCAGGAGCACACAAAGGCGACATTGATCTGGAGCATGGTCACTTCTTTGAAGCCAACCTGCTTGCATAAAGTTCATGACAATATTAAGCAAAGGATCTGCTAGCGTTTCTGTTCTAAATTCTGTTTTACTGGATTCACTCATCGGAATATGCCTACTTACACTGTGTACTATTTCACTAAGTCCAGGTTCATCAGGAACTGCACCAGGTATGTATGATCGTGACAGTATATCTACAATATACCTTGTTTTTCCGGGTATATACTGAACATTGAGATTACACTTCAGGAGTCTAAGCTTCAGCTTTTGAAGGCGAGTAGACAATGTTTTACCTACATTCTTATCTATGATAGGCACCACAGGTTTATGATATGCCAAGACTTTTACAGAGCGGCCATGTATAAAAGTGGAATTTACTTGTAGCATATACTATTGCCAAAATCTCTTTTTCTATCTGAGCCCTGCCCTTTTCAGTCTCTGTTAGATTTCGTGAGGTATATGCAACTGGCTAATCATTTTGGAGAAGACACCATCCCTGGACATCTTGTGAAGCATCATATTATATCATCAGTGGCTTTGATGAATCAAAGTTTGAAAGAACTGGAGCAGTACTGATTACAGA
>CABFVZ010006937.1:0-14148 GCA_902151445.1 Timema monikensis | reverse complement strand
CGAGCTGACAATGTTCACTTACAAGTTCCTTTACAACAGTATGTCTCGTCTAGTCCTCGAGCTGACAATGTTCACTTACAAAGTTCCTCTACAACAGTATGTCTCGTCTAGTCCTCGAGCTGACACAGTTCACTTACAAAGTTCCTTTACAACAGTATGTCTCGTCTAGTCCTCGAGCTGACAAGGTTCACTTACAATCTAATGTTCCTGTGTCAGTGTCTTGTTTAGCTCCACGGATTGATGACGCTCGTTTTCATGAGCGAAAAATAATAATTACAATTAAACATATATTATATGAAAAGATTTAATAAGAAAGGTAACATAATATTTTAAGTTTTTAGCAGGGTCGTCGTGGCGGGTGGGGGAGGTGGGGGANCCCCCCCCCTCCCCTGAATGTTAGTTAAAAGTTTGAAAGTTGGGAATTTGAATTTAGATCTGGAGTTGGGAAATTCTAGGCTTATTCTGTACCCCATTACTTTATATTATGAAAGTCCTTAATAACAGACTTGTACAGACAAATTTAAAATTTACCAACTGTTGATTCCTATTCTACAAAAAATCTCATCTTCACAAATCATCAAACATTGAAAGGAGATTCCTTGTTTAGTAGATTGTAGAAATCTCAGTTAATCAAGCAGTCTAGTAGCGTCGTTGCTAGTAGGCAGAGACAACAGCTGGTGAGTGTATGCTGAATGAGGTATGGAGACAAGTCATAAGGAACATGAGCTGCCCAGTAGCAACATTTCCCTCAGCCAGCAATGATTGAAGTGGCAGCATTGTCAGTCAATGTTTTGTTTAGTGTTTAGTGTTTTTAGTTGTGGCTTTCGTGGCTGCCAGACTGTAGCAGTTTAATCATTCAAACAATCATATGCCAATGCCTTAGTTAGGGCTTTATTATATTTTAAAGGCATAAATGCAGTGAATGTTACACAACACTTTATTATTTTACTATCGAAATCTCTGACTGATGAAATGAGGACATTGAGGTTAGTGTTAGTGTTTGACTTCTTAAATACACACTTATTTTTCTAGCAAGTATCCTTACTAGCTTGAGTTGAACTGGTGTATCTTATTTCATTGTTTGTTAAAATAGGCTTTAGGGAAAGCAATTAAAATAGGCTCAACGCAACAATGAAGGTAGAGGAGTAATAGGGATGTTTTACATTGTTACAATTCTTATAATTTTTCATTTGATTAAGTAGAATACATTTAAACAAAAAACCATGTTTTTTCACTATTTAACATTTTCAAATTTGGGATACAGTTTTAGATTAGTTATTTAGTGTTCGATTTGCCTGAAATTTCGAACAACCATGTTGTTTAGCGTGCTGATTTCGAATTTTACATAAGTTATTTAATAAAATGTCAGGGGAAGCCCCTTCACCCCCACTCACTAAATTACAATAGGTTTTAAATAGTTTATTGACGTTCCAGTATTAACATTTTAGGGCAACTTCTATGAGGTTATGAAGCAGGACATTGGTAGACAGGTATCAAAATACTTTAGAAATATCAATAAATTCCCTTTATTATTGATTTATTTTACAGTTGAAAATGTTTTTAAATAAACTTGGCCAAATTGCTAATTTTTTGATAAAGTGACGAACGTGTTCTACATCTCAGGGAGCTTGCGAGTTAAATATTTCTTCCAAGTGTGTTATAATAAAGCAGCGGTTTCCAACTTGGGGGTCGCAGCGTGTTTTGGGTGGGGTCACAATATAGAGGTTTTAGCTTTATATTTACTTTTTCAAGGATTTTAATGATTATAGGAAGATGCGAAATTCTAATAGAAACGTAAGTTGTTAAAGTGCTAATAACGATCTAGTTACGGCTTAGGTTCCTTTTAACTATTCCATTCTGATAGCTTCTTGCTGACTTAATTACTGTGGCAGCCTTGTAAAGCGGGTTTAATGTCACGCTCTTTTCGTTTGGTTTGTTGGTGAAGATTAGGTAAGGATTTTAATTCTGACCAGGGGTAGTTTATCCTAATATACCTACAAGCAAATAAGTGTACATTTCCTCTAAATTTTACATACCCCACTATTGTAGCTAACTGTAGATAGTCCGGGTGGGTAGTAATACACAGTGAAAAAACTTAAAAACTAGGAAATGAACGCTTTTAAGTCGCGATGGCCGCAGAGAGAAATGTTATGGTTATAAAATACAAAATGTTGTAAACCATTTTAATAAAGTCATTTAAATTTTTTAATCCAAAATACACGATTTGAACAATATCTGCCAATCTAAATAAAGATATTTTGCTCAGATGCAGGTAAATTGAAATAAATAATAATTCAAGTTGCACTGAAAATGCCTTGTAGCTTTAAAAACCAATATGAACAAATAAACACAGCTGTCACCAGGGGGCGGTTTTGAGGGCTCAAACCACCCCCGAGATTTTATGAACAAAATGGCTTTATTTATGATTCAAACAATATAAAAATTATAATACAAGTACAAATTAAGGGGCTGTGTTACTATAAAAAGCACTTCAGATAGCTTCTATAGGTAATTAATATTTAGCATTTTTCTAGCCTTCGGCAGTTATTTGCCATAAAAAGACACTTCATATAGCTTTTAGAGATGTTTAATATCTAGAAAATTTCCCAGCCTTCAGCAGCTAGGAGGCAATGGTGCATTAAAAAAAACACTTCAGATAGCTTTTAGATTTTTAATATTTAGAAATTTTCAAGCCTTCGGCAGTTAGAAGGGAACTTTGTTGATTAATTTTTTGAAAAATAACTTATTCCAAAGTCCAATGAGAGTCAAATCCTAGACCTTAAAATAAATATATTATATACAAATATATTGAGAACGTCTCCAAATTACATTTAGACCAAATTTTATTTAGAATAGCTATGTTTTATATGAGCACGGATGTTTATTTTTATTTATTATAATAGTGGATTAAAAATTCAGTGTACAGTAGTTTTCATATACTCTGAATATTAACACTTATTATTTCAACGTGTAGTACTCTAGAATGACAAAACCTAAGAAAGAATGTAGGATAGGAGTGAAGAATTTTACATGTTTTACTGCCTCAGGTAAATAAGGGCTAATGTCATAAAACTTTGTGTATTAAGAAGCGTGTGGCTTTTTCTTTGAAAATAATGTATCACTAGAGTAATACTCTCATTGAAGTAAGTAGGGACCAACTATATTTATTCACACAGCAGTTAAGACTTTGTAAGTATTTTAGTTACTGAATATATTAAGATGTTTATATTTAACCACACAAATTTTCATAATTGGGCATTGGTCCTTCTTATCCCAATACACATGGTATTAATGTTGCTTTGACTCAATAAGGTCACAGAGATTAGTTTAACCCTCCATTGCCGCCTGAATTCCGATACAGCAGGTTATCCAACGCTTGCAAAGCGATACTACCTTGTAAATGGGTAATGATCATACTAATGGTACGTAATATCAAATAAGATAACTATTTGTAGAAGTAAAAGTTGTATTTAAAACTATGTATTCTTACTAAAGTGTCGACTTTCGAGTCTTTAGAGCTCAATATCGTCGTGATTATTGAAACCAACCCAAATTTAAAAACACGTTTAAAAAGAAAAATAAACTATTCAATAAATAATATGTTATAAACAAACACTCTAGCTTAATTGTACAAAGAAAATAAATATATTTATTAATAATTTTTCTTTTCCCAATTAAAATGCATTGAAATGGAAACATTTTAACGAAAATATTTCAATAGCTATTTTTAGCATGGTTTGAAAATCCCATAAGAAATATGAAAGATGCCCAAATATGTTACTAAAATAAATAAACAATTTTGAATTATTAATTTTTTTTAAACATTCTTTTGTTTAGAACCGTCCATTTATGGGTAGGCTCAGCCTTAATCCTAGCGTGTATTAATGAAGCTTCACAGGAATAGTTTAAGGAATTCTATAGACTTCTAAAATTATAAGACAAATAAGTGACTCAAGTTTTTTCTTTCTTTATTAGATGTTTACCCTCATATTTACATTGAGTATAGCTTATTTCTCAGCAAGATGATATGAATGAGATGCTTTTTTTAAACTATAAACAATAATTAACAGCTCCTAGGTTTTTTTTCACAACATAAATTTTTACCTTTCTTGCAACAATGATAGACAAAACTGTAAACAATTATTTTCCCTCACCATGACCAGGGCAAACTATTATTCAACTATTTTTGATAGATGACACATTCCTGCTACCATTTTCCTTCTCATCATAGAAATGTGGAAGGCCTATTGAACAATAAAACATAAATAAATATATCCCTTTAGAATCATATGAGTGCAGCTACTATGTTTGTATAGTATAGAACTATATGTATGTTGGTACGATGTTTGGTTAGTATAGGACTACATGTGCGTAGTTACCATGTTTATTTACTATAGAACTATATTATGTGTTTAGGTGCCATGTTTGGTTAGTGTAGAACTATATGTGTGCAGGTACCATGTTTGTTTAACTATTCTCTATTAATATGTATCACATTTACAAAGATACAGAAAGCTTGATTGAAATAGTTTTTTTTCTATTAAATAACCATTACATAAACTATAACATTTATGTTTCATTTTATTTCAGTTTGTGCATTTCTGGGCTATTTTGTGCCTTCTCAACAAAAATGAGCATCAACTCTACTCAAAACGAAGGCAAAAATATACTTAGCGGTTCAGTTCCTGAAAGTTGTGTTTCATAGGTGGATGATTTTAAAGAGTGTGTTGAGCTACCCACGAGAATATTTCAAAGCAATACTTATAAAATGGTTAAAATTACTAGTTTAATAATTAATACTATCAATTAATCCCAATTTCCTTTAATTTGCATTATCTCACTCAATAAATTAATCTTATTTAACATAATTCCCAGTGGCGGCTCGTCACTTTAGAAGCTGGAGGGCGCAGCCTGTTTAATTCATAAATTATTTATAAATAATATATTTAAAAGAAGACACAAATTTCGGAATATGTTTTGCTAAATATTCATTTAGTTAAACTCAAAAATTAATATCACAAACANATATCAGGCGCTGACCATCGCGCGCCCGACTGCATGCCATTTGAAGACAAGAGGTGAATGGGTGGGAAGATTTGTTTTCACAATATCAGGCGCTGACCATCGCGCGCCCGACTGCATGCCATTTGAAGACAAGAGGTGAATGGGTGGGAAGATTTGTTTTCACAATATCAGGCGCTGACCATCGCGCGCCCGACTGCATGCCATTTGAAGACAAGAGGTGAATGGGTGGGAAGATTTGTTTTCACAATATCAGGCGCTGACCATCGCGCGCCCGACTGCATGCCATTTGAAGACAAGAGGTGAATGGGTGGGAAGATTTGTTTTCACAATATCAGGCGCTGACCATCGCGCGCCCGACTGCATGCCATTTGAAGACAAGAGGTGAATGGGTGGGAAGATTTGTTTTCACAATATCAGGCGCTGACCATCGCGCGCCCGACTGCATGCCATTTGAAGACAAGAGGTGAATGGGTGGGAAGATTTGTTTTCACAATATCAGGCGCTGACCATCGCGCGCCCGACTGCATGCCATTTGAAGACAAGAGGTGAATGGGTGGGAAGATTTGTTTTCACAATATCAGGCGCTGACCATCGCGCGCCCGACTGCATGCCATTTGAAGACAAGAGGTGAATGGGTGGGAAGATTTGTTTTCACAATATCAGGCGCTGACCATCGCGCGCCCGACTGCATGCCATTTGAAGACAAGAGGTGAATGGGTGGGAAGATTTGTTTTCACAATATCAGGCGCTGACCATCGCGCGCCCGACTGCATGCCATTTGAAGACAAGAGGTGAATGGGTGGGAAGATTTGTTTTCACAATATCAGGCGCTGACCATCGCGCGCCCGACTGCATGCCATTTGAAGACAAGAGGTGAATGGGTGGGAAGATTTGTTTTCACAATATCAGGCGCTGACCATCGCGCGCCCGACTGCATGCCATTTGAAGACAAGAGGTGAATGGGTGGGAAGATTTGTTTTCACAATATCAGGCGCTGACCATCGCGCGCCCGACTGCATGCCATTTGAAGACAAGAGGTGAATGGGTGGGAAGATTTGTTTTCACAATATCAGGCGCTGACCATCGCGCGCCCGACTGCATGCCATTTGAAGACAAGAGGTGAATGGGTGGGAAGATTTGTTTTCACAATATCAGGCGCTGACCGGCTCGCGCCCAACCGCATGCCATATTAAAAACCTTTCCTGCTATTACTTAAACCAAAAAACATATTTTTCATGAAACTATCTAGCAAGATAAAATTGTCGTGAGAGTGCGAATAATAACTTTAAAAGGAACTGGAGATTCGTGGGGTGGGGAGGCGAGCGCCTCCACGCCTTAGGGACGAGCCGGCCCTGATAATTCCATTGCATGACAAGGACCTTCCATCGGACATCTTCAAACATAATTCAAATTCGGAGTTACTAAGGATAATGATGGATCAATGATCTTGTTAATTTTTATTCAGAAACAGAAACAAGAAGAAATAAACCCAACTCTTTCCAATAAACAAATAGAATAACTTGATTTTTGAAACCACTCTTAGTAATTTTTATTCCTTGAGAATGAGTGTTTATAAATACACAAAGTGTAGTTTAAGTCAGGGTGCATTGTAATATTTATAATTTGTCACTTAAAAAATGGTTAAATTAAATGAATATATTTTCAAATGTTATACATTCTTACTTATTAGTATTTTATAAAACTTATAAAATATAATTAATATACGGTAACCATAGATTATTTAACTTTTTTTAATAAACACTTAAACTAGTATATAATTTATTTTCTGTGTAGTTAAATATAACTTAATGGTTTTATGAAATGCCAATTTTTAGTTTACTTTTTCATATATTATAACTATTTAAATTGTGTTTTATTAATTTATGATTTCATAATATTTGTATATAAGGTTATGATTATAAAAATATTTACATATTTTTATAAAGTCACACTCACTTACTCATATTGAGAATTATATATATTTTTTTAAATGTCAAAAATAGACTTTATGTTAAGCTACCCTTAAATATGTATCACTAATAAAAGGAAACACATCATTTTGTTAATCACATTAAAAACTTTTTATTATCTTTAAAGCCTAATTGTACTTTATTTAAAAAAAACTTCAAACTTTAATATTAAATTATTTGTAAACTACACTAAGACAATTTGTAATTAGTAAAAGTAAAAAATATTATTTATAACGAAAAGCTATTCCAAGATGCCCATTTTAAACTCAACCAATTTTGAAAAACTTCATATTTTATATAATTTTTCAAAAATAAGCTACCCTTAAATTATTTTTATTTTGAAAAATTATGACACATTATTCATAAGTATATAAAATATTCCCTAAATATATATATATTGATAAAATCTAGATAAATGTTTTCAAAATTTTCATAACTCTACAAAAATCAGTCTTTTGTAAACTACTAGATATCCCAAAAACAAAGTACAAAGTATTATTTGGCAGATAAACTGCTTCCTAAATATTTATATGAATAAAATAATTAAAGCAGTTTTTCAAATATTTCAAGGTTTTTAAAAATCGTTCATCAGCAAACTAGCCATAAATGGGTCTCTACCTCAAAAACAACGGTGCTATTTATCATGTCATAGACTCCCAAGATATCAATTGGAAACCAATTTGTTTGAACAATTAGTAAAATAGTTCAAGTTTTTGAAATATCAGTCTAAATAAACTACATATAAATAAGTATTACCTCCCAAAAATTTATACATTTCTATATGCCACACTACACAATTTCCAGATATACATTTTGAACCAAAAATCTTTAAGCTTCTTTCTGAATATTTGTGATTTTTAAAAATGTCCTATCAGTAAACTACCTTTCAACGAATGTTTACACAAAAACAAAACAATTATTTTTTAAATTCAAAATTTTTTGAAAATTGCCCAAACGTCTTTGTTTAAAATGTAATCTAGGATTTGTTTGCCCTGAAAAATAGGACTATATTATTTTTTGGGGGGCAAAAATTCAGTTAAGGGTAGTTTACTGATGACTAATGTTTTCAAAGAATTAAAATATTTCACAACGATTTGGTTCCAAATGGGAAGCTTGAGAGGGTTTGACTCGACATATAACAGGATATACTTGTTTTTAGGGTAAAACCTCACTAATGGCTAGTTTACCAATGATTGACTTTTCAAAAAGTTTATATATTTTTAAAATGGCTGTAACTATTTGGTTTGACATTAAAACAACAGTTTTACTGATTTGGTTCAAAAATTGTATCAGGAGACTATTTAACATATCAATTTATAATGTACCTTATTTTTATTTATTTATTTAAAATAAATTAATTTAAATGTAGTTTATCAACAGCAAATTATATAAAATTTGAATGTTTTGAAAATTAAAATTGAAGATTGTATTCAAAATGGGAATTTGTTAATAGTTTTTCATGGTAAATAAGGGTATGTTTTTATTTTTACAAATAACAAATAATTCAATTTTTAAAATTTGAATTTTGTTAAATACATTTAAATAATTTGGTTTTAAATTTATACATACAATAAGTAGTGATTATTATGAGTAACAAGAACATATGTTGGTTTTATAGGTAAATCTATGGGTAGTTTACTAAAACCTAGTTTAGAAAAAAATAAATAAAGATAAAATAAAAAATATGAGAAATTTTGTGTGGTTGTGTCGGTCCATGTATTTTCTTTCATACTCGACCATTAAATTAACTGCATTATACCTAATCTAAAACCCAAAGAGAAATTGTATGTTTTTTTAAATTCATATAAGTAGGAATATCGTGTTTATTTACCAAAATAAAAATTAAACAACGTTAAACATTTAACCACGTAATAAAAAATATTTAAGTCCTCAAGATAATTTTGAAAAAAAACATGTAAATAAAGATTTATACCTAAGGGAATTTATCAACAATTTAATAAATATTTGTTCAAAATATAATTTTGAAAAACATGAAGATTTAAACTGAAAGGGAATTCTGTAAATATACAGATCCAATTTGCCACAGATATCACTGCTTACCTTCGCTGAAGCTGGTGGTATAGTGAGTAGCCACACAGGCAAAACATGCCAAGATATAGTCCAAGAACATAACCATGGGATCCCTGAGATGGATCGAGAGGAATTCAAAAGAGGGAAGGGAGATAAAAGGGAGGGGGAGCACGGCGTATGCGTTGACTCATGGAACATTTGATGCTGACCTAGAAGGTTCTAGTAGTGGAACATACTTGATGGCTCTACCAAGGGCGTGATGGTGTGAGTATCATATTTAATATTATATTACTGTAACATAACACACAGGTTACACTCCTGCCCTCGACACTCATTCAGTTTAATTGTCTTACTTGTAATGCGTGTTTCTTCTCGTCTCCTGGACCATTCCTAGCCTCGCACTCATTATTTGTAATATTCTTATTTTATTTATTTTCTCTTCTTGTAAAGCGTGTTGCGACTCTTAACATGATTCCCTTCTCCCTTTATCTTACCTACTTACACCCACATTGGACTTGCTACACATTACATCATTCTTCTTATATAGGATCAACTAAATCATAGCTCATCGTACTAGATTAGATACCTATTCCATTGGTGTAATATCTAATACTACACATTTTAAGCAAATGTTGATTTATAATGTATTCTTATGAATACTTTCTAAATCCTGATGACCCTTGGTGTCAGGGGTCAACTCCAGACAAACATTTAACTTCTCCCCCATATCCACCTTCTGCCCAAACCTTCATACTAACCTCTAACCCCTCAAACCACCTTTCTCAACTTCACAGCCGCTAAATTACCTTTTTTTTTGAGAAACTGATTGACAATCTAGGATCTGCCCGCTCTTATAAAGTATGAGTCCAATTCTACACACTTGACGTTCCTCAGTAACTGTATAAATAACAAGAGTCTCCACCCTGGACAGAGGTAATAAAGGTCACCTTGTTTATCCTGTTGGTTCCAGGCATGACATGGCGTTTTGAGTAAACCTTAGGGAAGAATGTTCTCTTTAAATGGGTCAAATTAGTTAGACAATAGCTTACCTTACACCATCCTGTATTTAACTTACAAACTACACTTAAAAAACTATGAAAAGCCTAAAGTTAATAAAAATAAATAAAAGCTATGAGTCCATAAAAGTATAAAAACTCACTTGTTTTAATGTCGAAGAATGTCCATCGTGAAATCCCCCCCGCAAACACACTTACACACACCAATAAATAAAAATACATAAATAGGTTCTTAACACCATCTTGAACACTTTCCCACAATAACTTTTAGAATTAGAGTATAAATAAGTTTATCGTCTGAAAGAAAAATCTAATCTTTTGTTTTTGTTAGAATACATTTTTTTTACTAGTTCACACTGGCGTATTCTGAAAAAATTAATAGGGATGCTGTACTCTAAAAGTTGCAGGGGAGATTTTGGTGCCGAGGACCCTCAACCACTGTTGTCCAAGAACGTCAAGGGATTATTTCAAGGGATATATTCGAAGATGTGTCCATATAGAACAGCAGTTCTCGAACATTTTATATTTCCCCTCAACTGTATGCTATCGTAGTAAATGTTGAGCCTCCCTCCCCCCTCCCATATTCTCTCTTCTTTTATTTATCAATAGCGATGATTACCATCCACTCAAAATGTAATAAAATAACTCCATGGTGTCAGCCCACATACAGGCTATACCTACCGAGTGGCTACCAAACTGTTTGGCGAATTAGTGCCAACTCCTGCAGATAGAGGGTGTCATGTGGTCAGCACAACGAGGACTCCAGCCATTAAACTAGGTTTCTATACCGGAGCCACTACTACTTTATTCGAGTAACCCTTTATTTATCCACTCGAGGCTGAATCTACCCCGTTCCAGACCCACTGCTTCCCAGATAATCTGGACGCGCCGGGAATCAAACCCGGGACCTCTGGGTCCGTAGACAGAACCTATGACCACTAGACAACTAGGCACAAGATCCTATTCAATAAGCCTATTGTAATTAAAAGCACACAATTAGCAATACTCAAAGCAAACAATCATAATAAGAGTAAAATGAAGTGATACAAGATCAAGCGTCCATCAGATCTTGGTGAGAGGGAATCAGGTGGATTGTCCAACTCTCGTTGCAATTAAAACTGTTTTATAAAGCCTAACTTATCTCACACAATACTGCTTGGAAACAGACAAGTCTCCCAACTTGAGAATTTATGCTCCAGAAGCTATTTAGATGCGTAAACTCTGACTAACATAGGGGAGATTATCTTGGACTATTAATACTCTATCGCTACGTCATTGGTTCATTGCTAAGATATTTACACATATATTTTGCTGTAAGCATTGGTGCACCCAAGGGGGAGAGGGGCAAACGGGGTATTTGACACCCTCCCCCCTCTTCCCCCAACACCACAAATAATGTTAGTAGAAATTTAAATAATATTAAGTATAACTAACTTTGAAGATGTGTCGAATATATATGCTACATTTTAAGACCAGGCTTCAGACTTAAGCCTAATATTCAATATGTTTACCGTTACACACAAAATTAACAATTGAAAAAAATATACCAATAATAGCTTCGATACTATTTGTATTATTTAAATCACTTAATTACTCTAAAACTACTCCAAATTATTTATAAAAGCATTTAATATTAATAAATATTCTCGGCCTTCTAGGGCTTAGGAGGTTGTGCAACCCCAAACCCGCTCTCTCCATCAAAATGTAATTCTTGCTACAGCCTTGATTGAATGCCTCCCCCAAAATAAATGACTGAGTGCGCCACTGATTAAGTAAATTATATGAAAATATATTTTATTTTACCTTTTCCTTCTAAATCATCTTGAAATGGTGAACTCACCCTCCTGACTTTTGGGATACTTTGATGTATAATTATATAAAATCACAATAACTACTAAGTCGTTAATAAAAAACAAAAACTAAAGAACACTATTAAAACTCCACGATCCTTTCTACTAAATAAAAACAAGAATTACCGTCAACAACGGTTAACGTAGCCTCGTCACCCTCCCTACCCCCACCCCCTTCCCACTCTATCAGTGCTGAAATGCCTAAATTTGAAAGAATGGTTAGTTGTGTTTGCCAAATACAGGATAATACATGTGACTAGAATACCTAAACATAAATAAAGGTATTTAATTATTGTATAATTTAAAGCTTGTTACGTATACTATTATTTTACAATTAATTATATATTTATTTTATGTATTTTTAATTAAACTGTACTAAATTTGCTTAATAAATAAACATTGTGATTGTGAGTCTTTTTTCAATAGTTGGCACAATGCTTAGCTTGCTTCACAGGAACAGCATGACCTGGGCTGTGAAAACCCGAGATCATTGGCCAATTACTTAAGGACGAGTAGAAAGGAATGTTTACGCCACTGCTAGTTCATTAATGTCTGGTATCTTGCGAATCATGACTGTTCTATTGACAATATTTCCAAAGCATTAATCTCTCTTCGCTCATGGCGTTTCTTAAGTAAGATCTGATTAACTTCATAGTTGTAAAACACATCTTATTTCACGAAGTAGTCATATGAATAATTACAATTTTTTTAATACGTTTGTGATTTATTTAAATGTACCTTCTGTCGATTTTTTTCCCAACCTTTCATTATGTTGCAAATATTTTCCGCATATGATGTTCTCAGATTAGTTAGTTTTTTCTAGCAACTGAAGTAGTTTTTATTTTTTGAGTTCCCATGCATGTTAATTTTCAAATTAAGGTGCATAATGTCACGTACACCGCCTCCTGTACAACTTTGATCACCAACAAGCAACAGATATACAAAACAATACAAAAAGCTAATTGTTCCCATCCCCATATCACCACCTTTTTATCAACTAGTGTCTTACCAAAATGACGCGTAAATCCTGATTATTTTTTGCACTTTTTGGTACCCGACTTGAGCTCAAATCGGGAACTGGCCTTGCATTATTTTTAATTTAAAACATTTCTTCTAATTTTAAAGAATCGAAATTAATTTTTATAGCATTGGAAACTCTAATTTTCTATCAAGTAATTGAAAACTCGAATGAATACCGGTAGCATCGCACTTTCTATTATACAAATAAACGACTAACTGCAGTGTGTATCATAAGGTCTCACTTTAACTCGGCCCAAATAAAGTGCTAGGTGAGTGCCGAGATAAGGATAGCAACCCCTCCCCCCCCACCCTGTGACGCATTCAAAGCTTAGGGCGTTGGAATAACCAGCCACAGATCACATGATGACATAAGTGTACTTTTTGTTACACGCTGATGTGATGTGGTTTTTCTCATTTCCTCATTAAAATGAAGAAATAATCTAACGATTTTTTAATGTATTTGTTTTTCATTGTGTAATGAAACATTATGAGAAAATTGTTAAGAATTTCAAAGTATGGCTGTTTCTTCTTTTGTTTTATTTTGAATGGAGAGCGGTGCACCAGAGCCCTGCGTTCTAGCCCACACGACCACCACTGAGATAATACATCTTATAGTGCTCTATCCTATTACCACACTGCCCCAGGACTGTTAAAAAATAGTGTAAATACAAAAACAACCGTAATAAATAAATATATAGACATCAATAACCCAATCTCCCACCTCATTCTCCTTCTTTACAATACATGCTCAAGACCTCAACCCATGCCTTGGTACAGGTTCAGACAGAGTGATAAATAACCCTAACACAGGATTAGCCCTAGATAGCTCAAAGGTAAGATAATGACGTGCTAAGTTGGAGGATCAGGATTTAATTCCAAATTTCTAAAGTTTTTTTATAGTTAATTATTTAAGTTCAATAAAATAATATAGGTTTGAAGTAATTTCACCGACTTATTGGCGGTTCGGGCTTTCCGAATTTCTTCATAAAAGACTTTCATTTTCTTGGAATGCTTATTCCTTTCACTCTTTACATCTCTTCTGCCATCTTCAAACTTTTGTGAGGCCATTTTTTAAAATAATAAAAATGTCCTTTGCACTATTATTACACTTCACACATCCCTAAACACATTAAATGAAATAACACTCAGCCACAATGAAAGAAATGCTTTCATCAATCGTCGCTCTTGCTACACTGACTTGAAAACGGCAGAGAGCCAGGTAACAATCCCTAGAGA
>CABFVZ010006936.1:0-14150 GCA_902151445.1 Timema monikensis | reverse complement strand
AAACAGGATGTTGCAACATAACACGCAATGATTACGTCACACAAATTGGGTTCAAAGGTCAAAGGTCAAATTGGGGCCATACGCCACCATAGCTACTGTCTTTTGTTAGTTAAGAGAGAAATTAAATCAGTTACAATAGACTTAGCCATCCCAATATGGATCAATTGAATTAAACACATAGGCTATACTTGCAAAAAAAACACAAGTAAGTTAGTATCTATATTACGAATGTAACTCTTTTAAGAATAACTAACATTCAACTACGAAGGTGCGTCTACCGTAAAACAACAACAAAATAAATAGGAAGCAATATTAATTTAAGGTTAAGCAACAATAAAACTATTCAGCCTAGCGATTACTAGACATAGACCTGAAAGGCATATACATGAATTACAGTTGAATAATAGTTAACGATATCAAATTCTATAAAGTCCTAGTTTAAGGAGTTACAAGATTGGTAGTTAAATAAGCTAGCTATCATGAGTTAACTCCATAGTGAGTTACGAAACACACAGAGCAATCTCCTAGAAGAGGAACTATCAGTTTACAAATAGTAAATGTCGAGCTACCAGGAATCTAGGCTGTAAAGATATTATTGCTCGTCTATTCCTGGCTGGACATTCAATAGTATATTTATACTTCCACCCAATCTAAGGCACACTATAACTAGTGCGAACAATAAATGTATTAACTAATACAAACGATGCCTGATGGGGGCCGGAGACAATACACTATATATATCCTGCAAGCCACTACTATGGACTAGTAGCGCCCCTACAGGTCGCGCACCGTAAAAAGGTGCACTATTAGAATTATTAGGGACTGGTATCAGTCACAGACCTAATTAGGTCATTGAACAAACCGTTATATACCCTGATCTACACCATTATGTGATCTTAAGCATTAAGTAAGCCTAAGCATGGTCTTACAGTTTAGGGTGTCGAGACATTTCCCTGGCACTATGCCTTATGGACATGGACAAAGAAGTTAGAAACACTGAAATACTAAATCATGTCATATGAACTTAGATAAATATAGCATAAAGCCCACAGTTCCAAACTACGCCTTATGGGCATAGAAAAGCAAGTTAAAAACTCCAAAATTCAATATTATGTCACATTGACACAGAAACAAAGAGTAAGAACTCATGCAATCAAAATTATTCCTTATGGACATAGAAAAACAAGTGAGAAACTCTGCCAAACAACACTAATTCATATGGACATAGAAAAAGAGTAAGAACTCTAACAAAGATTACTAATGAAGATACTAATAGTGACAGACTTCTGAGAAGGAGAGACCGGCACCGCACACATCGTGATCACCAGTCGCTTTGTCCGCCGATGTAGGTTTACGTCCAAGTTGTTCCTCTGACGAATCGATACAATAGAATACAAAATGTGAAGTGAGGGTTGACCGTTTTATACAAAAAGGGCTGACGTCTTCAGGGAGGGTGTCCACCAGAACGAAAGGGGGGTGGGGGGTGAGTTTTCAAAACTGCGCCGAATGACAACTAGCGCTAGTGGACTGTGCAGAGAGCACAGAGAAACATCTCTGTCATTTCATCGAAGTGGGGCCAGTGAGTAAGATGTCCTTTCTGTTGAACCTCTCAGAACAATCAACTGGGGCACTTTCTTCAAGTTTGGGTGTTTTCAACAACAAGATTTTACCTTGAGTTTATATCTGCCACACATTATTAGAATTTATTAGTTCTGGTATTTATCGTGTTAATCACATATATGGTATTTTGAGTGTTCGTGTTAAACTAGGCGTTTACACGTTACAACCCCTTAATCACCAGGTCCCCATACTACAAATATGGCAAACCCTATTACTATATACATCATATTGGGACGTAAGCTGAGCTGCAAACATTTTTCAATAATCATATTAATAGTTGAATAGTAATTTTAGTGTTAGTAATAACCATCATTTTAGCTGTCAAAACAAGGACCTTGTTTTTAAAATAATATAACCAGCTCGTGTTCGTTAGTGAACACCCGTGTCCATCCCTTGTTACGAATTGTGAGAATCTTTTATTTTGAATTTAAATTAATTGACCCTTCTGGCAAATTACTCATGGAATTCAATTATTATCGTCATACTTTTGTAAAAATAAAATGCTATGAAAAAAGAATTATTCCCTCACAATACGGTACGGTAATTGAAATGCCCTCGATGTGTGTAAATGTGTAGTTCGGGTGAATAATGACCTTGTCCACTGATGTAAAATCATATCTCTATAATGACCACCTGTGCTCTAATTGTTGATTGTTTCGGAGCGGTTCATCCACGACTTGAAGTGATACTTCACACATATAAAAAAATTACCCCAACATAAATGTAGGAGCTGTATTATTATAATTTAGCACGCGCTTTCTCTGGGACTAAAGGGCTAGAGTGGTTGACCAAAATATTTGATAGACCATAGTTCGATTCCAGCTGTGTGCTGAACAGATATTTGTATTCCTGTGGTAGCCCAATATTTTCAAATTTAAATTGAATTGCACTTCATCTTACTTGATAGAATTAATTCAAAATAAAATATTAGGTTTGAAATTTTTTGAATAGAAAATTTTGTAAGAAAACTCTTATGAATGTAATCAAAATATTTTATCATGCATTTTTTTCCAAATCAAATCCTAGTCAAATATTAGCTTGGAATTGTTGAGCATGTTCCATTAAAAATACATAAATATCACGCTTAACACCGTTAAGTCGAAAAATACATAAATCATGTATATAACGTAGAGACAAGTCCGTGTTATTAGGGTTGCAGAGACTCCAACCGGTGGCACGATGGGACGGAGGAAACGTCCAATCACAGAGGCAGCCATTTTGAAGAAAGTGCTTAGCTTCAAACTTATTGAAATGTTTGACCTTTAAAGTTGAAGTTTGAATTACATTTAAATATTTGGGTTTGAAATTCTGGGCTCGATTCGAATCTTTCAAGTATTTAGGCTCGGAACCTCAAATCATATCATATACGGATTCAGATTTGAAATTCTGAAGCTTATCACAGGCATGGTATTTTTGACTCTAGAATTGTGTGTAACCTAGATTGGCATATTTGCCTAGGTCAGATGAGATGTTAGGGAACCAGAGCCAAGATTTCTGTTCCTGCAGTTTTATTCAGAAAAAAAATGTGTTCGCCTAAATAAATAAATTATGCGTCCGTAGAAACGTTTAGTTTGATATTCCACACATAGAAATCTCAATAATTTTTGAAAAGGTGTTATCGATATTGTGGAATCTAATCAGAAACTAATAAATGAAGAGAAAAAAATCTAGTAAACTACGCAATCACCACGAAATATATTTAAAAACTGTTGGAATTCTAATGTGTAGGGTTGTTTTTGTATAAATGTTTTTCCACTCTACCTTCGCACCAATACAGTTACATTTCCTCTAAATTCAACCTTCCTCATCCTTATCACATTAGCATGACTAAGATAAATCGACCATCAAAATTTTATTGAACAATTTTAACAAGTTTATTGTCTATAAGCTATAAATATTGATTCAATTATTTCAAATAAGTTACGGTTCACGAATCATAAGGTTTTAAACTTGTTATTTTATGATTTTTCCATACCATTGTCAAGGTAAAGTAATTGATGTATAGGCATGACATTTATTATAGCTATATCTTCATATGCTGTGTACATAAAGAAATATTTATGTTATTAATATTACTTATTTATAATAAATATTAAAATTATGATTAACGATAATGTTATTATGACTAAATTTATTAATGTAAATTAATAATATTAATATTTCATTGAAAATTAGTTTCAATAAACCTATATGTGTAATAAACTGTCAAAAATGTTGAGTACGTAACATTTACTTAAGTACGTGATGACTTAGTAAAAATAACTGCAAGTATCACTATAATATAAAGCCACATGTCTGACTCACTCACTCACTGACATTAATGTTTACCAACTTCCAGATGAACTAGAAATTTTAAATTTGATAAACTTATAGCTTCTAGCCTGTTACCGACGAAAAAGTTCCAAAAAGCTTTAAAAAAATCTTCTAACTGCCGAAAAAATTTCAAAATGTAGGAGCAACTTTAAAGTCGGTGCGAACCCTTCTTTGGAGGCCTCTCGTGGCAAAACGTTAAAAGCTATCAAAAAACGGATTGCACCAAAGCTAGATTTTTTATTTTAGGTAAATTTTGTAGATTTTTTAATTTTCTTACACAGTTATGGAGCTAATAGAAGCATAAAATTGTAAAAATAAATCAACGTTCAAAAAAACGCTGGAATTACATTAGTTTACACTCAGTAGGGGTTTAGGGGCGGAGCCCACACGAGTATTTGTATACAAAAATTAAGACAGTGTGTTTCTGAAAGATCGTCACATGCCACGGTAATATGCATTGCTGCTAGATTTTAAACATACACACTCTAGAAACCAACTTTTAAATTGAATTTATATACATTTAAATTGCATTTGTTAATTTATTCAAATTAAGGACAAAATAAGTCTAGGACCTCTATATTATTTCGGTGATGAGTGGTCACCTTAATACATACTTAATAGTGCTTACACCAGTGGTACTTAAAAAAAGATCTGAAAACACATACTAGCAACATATGATACTGTACGGAGAACAACCCTTTCTCTGACTTACTAACCAACCAACCTTGGGGGAGGATATAGGACTTCCCTTAATGCGTTGTTATCAAACATTACGATCTGAGCATCTCCTCCGAAATAAACATTTATGGTTTTATGAGAGGTAGGGGCTGGCATTTTTTTCGGTTGGAGGGAACATTAAAAAAAAAAGCTTGAGTTTAGGAAGTAAGGGTTCCTTTATAAGTTTTTATTAGGCATCTATAAATAGTGGTTTGGTATGAGCACACAAAGCCATTAAGTTTCTTATGTTTCTTATAAAAAATAAATATAAAATATTTATTCATTTCGATTCCCTATCTCCTATGTTAATATTTTATTTAATATTATTTTTGAAACTATGATATGAAATTAAAATTTTATAAATACAATGGGGTCCATGTTGATATCAGTTATTTTAGTCGATAGAAGCTAATTCTCAATAATATCCACGTTTTTTATTCATTGAGTTTTGTCCATTTTATATAATAATTGATAATAGTGGTAATCCTTTATTAATATTGAATCCTATGTTATTCATGGCCAAATCTGTTTAGTTTTTATTAAGACTAAAGATGGTAAGAAAACATGCAATATTCTTTAAAGTTAAACTTTGTTCAACAATTTTGAATATCCATGTATGCATACAAAAGTACAGGTGTTTTTTCAGCATCACGTGATACTACCCATTCGGGATGTAGTATTTTTATAAGTGCATTAATGTACTTGGGATGAGAAAGGATGGATATAAAGGAAGTGTAACAGCATTTTCATGCAGAGATAGTGGAGAACAATATTTAAAAAAATACCTCAGTATACCTTTACAGGACACGAACCCTTATCTCCACGTCACCATCAGTCAAGTATATTGCAAGAGTGACGCCTTAGGATTCGGCCAGACCGACAAGCGTACGAGCGAGCGCGTGAGCGACTGCGTGGCCAAACTGACGAGCGAGCGCGTGATTAGCAGTTAGCCCTCGATAGCTGTTGATAAGGAGGCAAAGGTTCGAATCTTGGCTCAGTGAACTGATGGTGGTTTTTGACAAGTGATTTATTGTTGTGGTGCTCTGATCCTCTCTCCACGCTAATGGTGATTTTTATTTGTAAAGGCCTACTTTGATTATAATATTGAAGTATTTTAATTTATCAGTTTTACATATATACATATATAGGTATTATTTATGAACTTAGCAATTAAATTAGGCCGTTAGTAGCAAGGGTGCCAATCCTATCGATAGTAATAAAAATGTCAAAATGAGAAGGTTTCCTACCACTCAATAACCAACATACAATAATATACCCGCCTCGGTGGCGTGGTTTGCTAACGCGCTTGTCGTGTTGAGCTCGACTGCTGAGGACGGGGAGATCGAGGTTCGAATCTCGGTTGGGTGAACTGGGGGTGGTTTTTNGTCGTGTTGAGCTCGACTGCTGAGGACGGGGAGATCGAGGTTCGAATCTCGGTTGGGTGAACTGGGGGTGGTTTTTCCTAAATGGTTTTCCACTCTCCCTCCACTCAAATGCGGGTTCACTTCCTCTAATTCAACCTTCCCAATTCCTAATCCATTAGCGTAATTAGTACTTAAAGCGTATAACCCGAACGGGTAGTAAGACGCGGTGCTAAATATTATTATTATTATTACAATAATATTGCCTAGCGCCTGTAAACTAGACTGTACCGGGTCGAGCGCGTGCGCTTGAAAAATATAACCAGTTCTATCTTTCAAGCGCGCTCGCTCCAGTGTGGCCACCTCTTATTACAACCAATGTGTTCTATTTTATATTTTAGTCACTCGCGCTCGCTCCTTCGTCCAGTCTGGCCGTCCCCTTAGAGTATAACATTCAACCACCGAAGATTGTGAAAGTACAGCTGAAGATGATTTTTTTTTTCTGTGATTGATAAGCTTTACAATCCAATATCATAATAATAAATATTCTTGTTTAATCTATAGTGTAGCTGTGTTACATAGTAAAACTTTATGATTATTGTTGTTTATTTGGATACTTTAGATTATATTTTAAAATTTCTTGTTACTCTCTGTTTTTATGGTGACTTTGTTGCTAAATGTGATTCCTCTATCGCGTTGGACTTTTATGTGCATACACATATTCTCAATATTGTCATGATAGTCCTAGATAACAATTAATGTTCCAACTATGAAAGCCATTGCTTTATATTAAACATTCAATATACATGGTGTGAAAACTAAGGCTGTTTATACATTTCAAATTGCATTAAGTTATCTAACAAATCGAATACAAAATACATTCACGATATAAAGTATTGTTTTGAGGACTGGCCTTCAAAATCGGGGATGAATGATCACCTTAATATATACGCCTTAAAATAATTGATTAGGTGTAGACTATAACAAAAAGTTCATCGTGTATGTATTGAAGTTAGTAAAAATGAAGTTGAAGGGGGGCATGTGTAGTTACTATAGGAGAATATTTACTATAAAGGAATTTCATTACTAAAATGTTGGCTCCTTTGATGTTCGGACCACATAGAAGGGTCCGTGCGCATGGTTGGAAATACAATATACCATGTTCCTTAGTGAGATAGACTCTGTACATAGGCTCGCTGATATTTGCGCTCATCGCAAGAACCGGAAGGGAGAAATACCTCTGTGTCAATAGACACAAGGCTACAGAATACTTTGGTCAAAGAATGAAGGCGGTTAGAATGTAGGCCTTTCCGGAAGAGAACGCTTTATGTGACAGTAGGCTATGTGGCCTGCTGTTGGAGGACAGAGGGGTTGGGGGTGGGGGGAGCTGACCCGTACTTCCACTATCACTCTTTGATGACAACCCCAGAGACAAAATACAATTAAGGACCTCGTCTGATTGAAGGAACATAATCCCCACTCTGAAGTATTTCTTATGACTATTATGAAGCTCCAAAACCACTAAAACAATCCTCATTTATTTATTTCAAAAGTGAAACTATTCCTTTTGACAAGGATTTCTGAAGCTATACGAAATCGATTTCCATTACCAAAATAGTGCCAAAAATTTTTCTAAATTTTTAAAGAGAGAGCTACAAATTTAAGAAAACGATTTAAATATATATATATATATATATATACATTTTAATTCACATAAAAGCATTTACTTCCAAAATTATCATATGAAAGTCTACAATTTATCACTATCGAAGAAACAATATATTTATCATTTACGTAATATGGTTAATGCATGGATGCCATTTTGACAAAAACTCTAAAAAATAGTCTTGAAGAGTAAATTTTCACAAAAATCACAAAATATATGTATTTACGTTATGCTTTACACAAATCCCTTTGCCTTAGTAAGTAAAAAATCTTACCTCGGTATATTTTCATTTGGTTACAATTCGATATATAGTAATTTACTTTTGTAAGTGGTCTAGGGGTAAGGTGTCAGACTTCTATGCTGGCGGCCGGGGTTCAATCCTTGGTCCCGGCAAAGATTTATCTGATTACCAAACCCTTCCTTCACCTCTGACAAGACATCTTGTGAATGTGGGGAATGCCAGGCCTCCACCGTGGTTCGGATTCCACGTTAAACTGTAGGTCCTTCATTTCATCTCACAATCACCCTTCCATTACACATTAGCGTAAGTGCGTATAACCCGAATGGGTAGTAAGACGCGGTGCTAATAATAATAATAATAATAATAATACTTTTGTAAACATGTTGAAAAAAATAGCTTTATTTGTTTGAAAAAGGGTATATCTATATTTCTAGCCATCTGTTGATAAAAATTTCTGGATTCTAAACAGTGTGTAAAATTATCAACGTTATCGCTGGTAAAAGCGAATCTTTTTAAGACATTGAAGAAGACATATCACCGGGTGTTATTCCATACCTTAGGAGTTCTCCAATAACAATCGTAGATGTAGAGCACAGCTTCACCAGGTACAAAAAAAAACTCTTGATCGATAATCACCGTTAAATCACATATGAGAATCTGAAAATGACCTTCGTTATGCTTTGCAATACAGAATAAGGTAAATGTAAGATGTAGTGTAGATAATTCTATCTTTCTTTCTCGCGCACAACAAATGTTCAGCTTATTTTATTAACTTTAAAAGATGTAGTCGTCATACAATTTATTATTTATTTCTTCCTCTCCAGGATTCCTCAGCCATTAACATAAACGAACAAGAAGAACATTTTGATTTTAAAAGTATTACTTAAATTTTAAGAGCATCTTTTGTATTTTTGAGGAAATAAAAACAGATTTTATAAGTATTTATTTTTTGTTTCTAAGAGCATTTATTTTATTTGTTGGAGCATTAATACCCAATTCTTAAGTACATTTTTTGGATTCTTAAGGGCATAACTTTCCGGGCCTTGATAATTACCCTTTATTGTATTATATTAAAGATATATTTTAGCCAATGAACTTAATTATGCCATTTAATTGCATTAGAAAATAGTTCACGGTAGATTTTTAAATCTCGCCACAAACATTATAAGTTATTATATATTGAAGTTATTTTCTTATCAGAAAGTTTTGACATTAATATTATTAATGAATCTATATTAGGGATACCTTAAAAACACGAGCCAGCTTGGAGTAGTTGGTTGCGTGAACCAAATTTTGTAGTATACATTCATGATAGGCTTAAAATCGATGTTCTTAGTTTACCGGCTTGTATTCCTTTGTGAATTGATAGTATTTTTAGCATAAGCTTGCTGGGTATAGTTAAATATAGTAGTGCTATAGCATTTGATTTGTTGTGAGGCTGCCCTTACTGCAGGATAGCCAGAGGTAACGTAAGCCCACAGTAACTGGGAGTTACCAGACATGAATGTTGACCTAATTGGATCCACCAGGCCCATCGATGGGCCCATTTAACCTTAACTTATTTAGTCTCGTTATTGTGCCTCTTTTTGGCTTGACCTATCTACGCGAGGCCGTGACGGCTCACTGTGTTGTTTGCATTTCTGTGCCTTTAGACGGGCTTCTTAAGTCAAGATCTTGTAGATGCTGAACTTCATTCTGAGTACACCATAATTGTAAAGGTTTGGTCGTGAGCCCAGCAATAGTATACCACGGCTATTTCTGTGATCCCCCAATTGGGGCATACTATTTGTGCGCTAGTGGAACGTGGTTAGCTCCCCTGTATTGTGGCTATAACGTTCACGCATTATATAATCTATTATTATTATTATTATTATTATTTAGCACCGCGTCTTACTACACGTTCGTGTTATACGCTTAAGTACTAATTACACAAATGGATTAGGAATTGGGAAGGTTGAATTTAAGGAAGTGAACCCGCATTTGCGTGGATGGAGAGTGTAAAACAATTTAGNCCCCCAGTTCACCCGACCGAGATTCGAACCTCGATCTCCCCGTCCTCAGAAGTCGGACTCAACACGACAAGCGCGTTAGCCAACTACGCCAATCTATTATTGAAAGACAATACATTGCTGGTGAAACAATAAGTTGTTGTCAGAACTTTTAAGTACGAAAGTAGCTGAGGGCAGTATGAGCTAATGAGCTTATCTAAGGGAACTTGTATAGTCTACCACTCTTGTTGTGATATGTATCTTTACAAAGCCTAATTTTGTATTCGTTTTGTACTAACCCAATTGACTGGTAGTTTCTTTGCTTCCTACTAATTATCTTAATTGATTGGCTAATTTCTAATTACAATACGCTACTTGCCTCACGAGATTAATTAAAGATTTCATTACTTGTCTCATAGTTCTTCGTCCAAGATACAATGTGAGCCGGACTGACCCTAGTGGCCAGCAGTCTGATGTTTGGCCGTTTCATTTATTTAGATACTCTTGTTCCAAGGTATACCTAATTTATCTATTAAGTGAAACCAAATGAATTCCCATTTTCGATGCTTATGTATATTACTAAATGTTATTTAATAAACTGCTATTACCTTTGTATTCTTTGCTGTGTGATTATGCATTCCCTCCTTTAGTGGCTAATGGTATGCTTCAAGTTGTACAATTGTATCAATTTAAAGTGAAATACATAAATGCATAATGTGATATAGTAATATAAATGCACAATATTTTATTAGTATTCGTAAAAATTTGTAATAATAATTACAAGTTATGACACAATATAATAAAGAGGTCTTGAAATTATAACAAACATATACAAAGATAAATACATTTTAAACATGTAGACTTATGAATCAATTATATTTAAAACTATGATCTTAGAAAACAAAGGCTGGTGTTAACGTGCATAAATTTTGTATCTCTGTATTATATTGAGAGTAAACAGAGCAAGTTATAAGATTTGAGAAAATATAAATAAAATAAAAAAATCTAATTTGTTTCTTATCCGTATTTCTTGTTCCTTGGATAGGTTAAGTCATTCCCAGGGAATAGTTTAGTTTTTCAACATTAATTATTAACACCATCTGCAGTTAAATATAATACAAGACTGAGTTCAGTGTAAGTGTTTATTATATCGCTGTAGCACATAGTATTCTATGGTTAAATAAAATAAATTTAAATAATTATTACAAAGATAAAATAATTTTATTTTAAAATAAAGGTTATATAGATAGTCCTATATATATAGTTTTTCCTAAACCAATTTAAGCCTAAAAATTTAAATTTCAAATATTACAAACGGCGGAGGAGAATTTTAGCTTATTAAGAAAAATTAAAATAGCAACATATATTTTATATTTATTAATTTAGTTTCCAATTTACATTTCTAGAATCTAAAGGCGACAGTTTGGTGCTGTCACTACAAACTTGTTGCATGATGCATTAGTGGGCTGGGGGTACTTTTTTTTTCCTTCTGGATATTGGGAACAAGACTATTCCAAACTCTTCAGCGTAGAACAATTTATTCATTCTACTTAAGACAGCAAATTAATTCAGAAATATGGAAAGTAGTAATCGGGAACTAAGCTAACCACATTGCTTAAATAGTTTTATAACAAAATCCTCAACGAGACACAAATAAAAATGGGTCTGTATAGAAAGGGAGCTATTAAGAAACTTATGAGCCAGCTATATTGTGGTGATCGTTGTTTTATGTGATTTCTATAATACCAGAAAACTGTCTGCCATATCAATATTAAATAAAGTGTACCAATGAAATGTATTTCTGAAAATAAACCAACAGTTCTTTTCAATGTAACCTTATTTGTAGAAAAAATTTACGTTTACCATTTCAAACTTGCCGTAAATTTTAACGGATATCGATGTAAAGTTAAAGTAGTCATGTTTAATGGTCTTAGCATTGAGATACATTTCAAACAATATTTTATTTGGGATTAATGTTCAAATTTAACAACTACCGTGTTTTATTTATATTTTAAAATATGGTGTCGTAAATATTCTTGATTCACTTCGTAAAAATATTTGAAATAGCTTGCTTCATTTAACTAAGCTAAAATTTTATTAATATATACAATAATAAATCGTATAAACTCATGTTATCTCTTTTATAAATTCGAAAGAAAAATTAACACTTATTTCAATTGAATGATTAATTTTCAATTTATAAAAACCATTTTTAGCATATTATTGCCTAAAATTAAACTTAAGAAATCACTATTTTGTCTTTATTAAAATGTGTATGTATATGAACTGGTATACAGAGTGCTAATTTACATGTGGTGCCCACTTGAGGGGCAGACAGGAGACACAAAAACAATGAAACAAGCTCATATAAACATGGGTCCCATTCGATCTAGTTTCTCAGTAATAGTCATTTTGTGAAAATGTGCCACCACAGGTTTATAGAATCTTTATTCTACGAACATCAAACATTACTGGATTGAAAGTAGTATATTAACTGAAATAATAATATGAATTGAAAAACTAAAAAGATCAATCAAGAACAAATACTATCAATAGAACTACCAACATATGCATACACAATGTACCAATATCATGATGAATACATGTTAAATTTCTCTACCAACAGTTTGTACTCCAGTAATATGGAGCTGCTTAACTTTATAGTAAGTGTTAAAATGGCCAACCTCGGCCTGAATGAAAGCATTGCAATGCAATTTATTTTTGAAAGAGTGTGGCACTACGACAAGACGACAGTGGGCTTGCATTCAGGCAGAAGGTGACCATTTTGATCACTTCCTTTAATATTAAGCAGCTCCACATAACTATAGAGTATAAGCATGAATATTATTTGGAAATAAAGTCAAATGGGACAAGTGCTTTTATGGGTGTTTTTCACTGTTTTTGGTTCTCCTGTCCACCACTGAAGTGGGTCCCACATGTCACGGTACACCATGTGATATACCTATTATCATAATCATCACACATATTTCCAGCCTTTGGCCAGGTCAGTTAAGTAAAATGTTTCAATCTTTCTCTTTCCTTCCACCATTTTTCTCCTCTAACTTGCACACTTTATTTTATCTGTTTCTCCCATCTCTTTCTTGGCCTCCCTTGCGGTCGTTCTCCTAAATATTTTATTTTAATCATTTCCTTCAGCATACTCTTCTTTTACATTCTCATTACATGCCCATACCATCTCAGTCTTTCTTCCTCTACTATCTCATGTACTCCCTGTATCCCCACTCTTTTTTGGTTACACAAATATAAAACAACTCTTCCTGCTGTCCTCTACTCACTACATCCTTTCTACTTTCACCTTTTTGCCTCAATTTTGCTTCCAAGATATTTTATGTTCAGTACTTTTCTCAGCTTTACTCCATACAACTTTATATCTCTACTAGGTTGTATCTTAATCTTTGTGATTATCATCACTTCACACTTCACTGTCCTATATTTCAATCTACATTACTTCGTTCCTCATTGCATTCCTGTAGCTGTTACTGTACTTCTTCTTCCTACTCCCACTTACCATCAAGTCATCATCTGGCATCATAACTTTCATTATTTCCTCCCCGAGATTTCCTGTCACTTTATAAATAACTATTTTCACTATCATTACAAATAGTAGTAGTGAGAGGGCACTAACCTGCTTCACTAGATTTTTTTATTTCTAACCACTGCGTCCTCCCACTCTCCGTATTATTCGGCCTCCTCCATCGCTTTCCACACACACACACACACACACACACACACACACACACACACACATATATATATATATATATATATATATATATATATGTGTGTGTGTGTGTTTCTACACATATATATACATACATACATATATATACATACATATGTGTATATATATATATATATATGAGCTATATTATATTTATGAATATATTTATAGACATACTGCATATACAGACACCTGCTTTGGTGGTCGCATGGTCTAAGGCATCACTCTTGTGTTAGATTAAACTATCACTACTACTACTACTACTACTACTACTACTACTTTTCTTTCACGCAAACGCTGCTACACTTTGTAATGATACTGTTTTGGACCCCTCTCGTATATTAAAAAAGTCACGGATGAAGTGTATTTTTCTTTGATAAACTGTATGTAAAATATCCTTTTAATACTTCCTCCTGTAACCCCCCTCCTTCATATGGTTTGATAGGTTCGAATTACAATAAATAAAAGGTAGGTTAGTTACAAGAGAGTTTATTTTATTCTA
>CABFVZ010006935.1:0-14169 GCA_902151445.1 Timema monikensis | reverse complement strand
ATAATAATAATAATTATATTAAGTAAAGGAAACAGTAATAAATCCCATTCATAACATAATAATATGTGTATTGTCCATTTAATATTACTAGTTACACTAAGTTAATTAGAGAAATGTAAAATTGTGATAGAGACAATGTTTTGATCAAAACTTATTCCAGGGAGGGGGAGGGAGTTGTGTTATGATCTCAGTAGTTGAATATGTAAAGTTTAATTCATTAAATAATTTTAAAATTTAAAAAAGTGGTTCTTGGCGTGAAAATGAAAATTTATTTTGGAATGTGTTGCTTTGAAGGTACTTGTATTCATCGCTGATACATGTCAGGTTTAGTTTAGGTAATTGGTTTGTGATGTCTACGCTTCCTTTTATCCGAGACAAACCCAGTATGAATGTTGTTGAACCAGGCAGTATCCAAATAGTCCGAGGATCCTTGCCAAGGAAGTGCTTACAATACTAAGGGTCCCAGTTTTTATTCTATGTAAAGTTAACTTTAGTAAACTGTTATGTATGCCATAGTTAAAAGCTAGTTTGTAAGTCGTGTGCTGATATAATCCTTGTTTTAATAAATTATATGTTAAAAATCACCATTGAAAAAATAAATATTTAACTGAAATATTTTATGAATAATGTTGATGTAGGTTCACTTTCTAACTTGTGAAGATTTTTTTTTAAGACTCAGAAAATAAAAATACATCTTAAATACTCTAACTGGTCCTCTGGACAAGCTTCAAGGCCATTAGTAAGCTATAGGACTACTGCAGACTGAGTCTCGGGTTATACCGAGAAACTTCACCTCACTCTTGGCTTGAGTAGGTGTGGTGGTGGTTTCAACCCCTACCTTGTAATAAACCTACATTTATGTAACTAATGACCGATTTCTAGCCCAGAGAATAGGTGTACGTGATTAAAAATATTATATTCGTAAATTACACACAAAACTTAAGATGGTATGTTTTTTTTTAAATACAATCATTTTCAAAAATGCGGTTTTTGAGTTAATTTTAGAAATATATGCTAAAATAATAATTATATAATTCTATCAATTTATAAAAGTGTCCATACAGTCATAATAAAAAGATCAAAAATATATCATTATTGGTTCATCTGGAATTCTGGTCGCAAATCAGTCATTTTTACTGTGCATTAGTAGCTATGCGACCACACCTTAATTTGATTATAAGGCAAATGAAGCTATGACAGGCCGGTAGTGGAAAATATATGCTGAATACAATAAAGGATTTAAAAAAAAAATCATTTTACTGATAAGCAAAGCTGGTATGTGGATAACTAATCCGTATAATTTAACAGTCACATTTAAATAAATTGGCTTTCTGGTGTATCATTCGTTGGTGTAGGATATATTACAGAGGTGTTGAATAATGCACACATTTAAAACTTGCAAATTATAAAGTCAACTCTTTACTTTTCTTACTTACTAACAATATCTGCATATATAATCCAATCGAGTACTTAGATGTGCCGAAAAAACAAACAATATATTCTAATATATTATTTTATTTAGTGACTTTTATTGTAATATTATAGATTACTCCCTTGCAGGTAGTTAAATAGGCCCTATAGTTTTATGAAATAAAAAATTTGAGCTCTTCTGGTTTGAGGTATTAGATTTAGTATATAGGTTTTGCTCAACCATGTATTTGTATTAGATTAATTAATGTTATAGTGTGCACTTTGTATTGCAACACTAAAAAATAATACTTAGTAATAAAATAATACAATAATTATAATCATTGTAAATTACAAGAATACTTTAATTTATCAATATGTACATTAAAAAGATTAATAACAAATGCCTTATTTATGGATTATAGATAAATAATACTCTCTTAAGAAGTTTCAGTGGGAAAATGAGCTTTACCACCATGATAAAATGAAAAACTTAATTTTCACTAAACCCACTTTTAAAACATTTTTTTAACAATTCATAAATTATTGCTGATTCACATAATTACCTGAGATGACTTACAAATTTGAATACCCATTTGAATTTATATGCATGTAATAGTGCTATTTTACACATTTGTAAAAAAAAAAAGCCACCCAGCTTTCATTATTGTTGTTGGCGGCTCCTTGTTTACAGACTCGGCAATTAGTAAATTGTTTCGTCCAATTTAATATCATACTTGAATTTATTTTAGATAATGTTCTCACATTCATTTCGTGTGACTGGTCAAGTTAATGGTGATTGGGGGAAAATAATTTATTTGTACAATATGGTCCTTATTGACTTTAGCTGACAATATCCATGAGCCACAACTATTATACTTATATAGCTCCCTTCTTCACTGGGCCCTTCAATTTATTATTTGAAAAAAATAAATTAAACGTTATTGTTATTCATTTAAAACTTATTGTATTGACCATTTTAGTGAGGAATGAAAGACATTCAATGGCTTCCCATAAAAGTACAAAAAACTTTTTTCTTTTCAATTTCTCCTTAAATGTTCATATGTTAGTAATTTATTCAAGAACTATATTTTGTAATATGTTTTAGCAATAAGTAGATTTGGTTTTAATTCATCTACAACTTAATAATGTATCAACAAATTTTTTGAGGAATTAAAGATATAATGGTTCCCAAAATATGCCAATTAAAGTACAAAGAACTGATGTTATGTACAAATTGCTCATTTAATGTCTATATGCTAGTAATCTCTTCAATAACTATATTGCATGGTGTGATTTTGTTATTGTTTTACTGGTGAAAAATGTTTGAATAAACCCTCATGTTTTAACCCTCTAGTTGTATTTGCACACTGGTAAACTGTCATAGTTATCCAATTCAAACAGATTACATGATCTAAGAGTTTTCCAATGGCAGGTTAATAAGATTTTGATCATACTAAAGCAAAAATAATATAAATTAAACACATTTGAATGCATTAAAATGTATATAACCTAAACAGTTAGTAAGACGCGGTGCAAAAAAAATCAGATAAAAAGTTGTAAATTATATAATATAAATCACTTTATAGAATTGATTGGGTAGTAAGATTTGTGTTAAAAAAACTTTTGGAAGTTATGACTTTAATTTTTCTACCTTGCACATTTTATTGCATTTTAGCAAAAAAATTCTAATTATACTCATGCCTCATTTTACCTTTCTGCTGTTTGTACAAAGTAATTTAAAACTCTTGACACATAAGGGAATAATAATTAAACTATAACCATTGGTGTTGCGATTAAAACTGTAGTCTTTACCATTATGGGAGTTTTCCATCAATACAATTTATAACATGAGCAGGAGTATTGTATTAAAAAAGAAATTCCTTAAAACATTTTCTTTGATTAAACTCTTCATATTTTATGTCATCTAGCAAAAATTCTCAATTTTTTTTATATACTTTATGTAAGCTGAATTCCAGTGTCTAGCACGAGTCAATATTTAATGTCTTGTCTTTGGCCTTAAAAGTGATATCAACCTTTGTATACAGGATATGATCTTTTTTAGATGTGATTTGCTGAAACTCTTATCAAGTCATGCCTGCGGTATTGTCATTTTGTACTGAATTCGTTTTAGAATTAAGTCATTTGTGAGCAAGTTTACACATACTATAGCTTAACTGAGAATTTTATCTTAGTTAAATTAACTAGATGTAATAAAACATGCATTCACCTAAATTGAAATTTAACTTTTTAACTTTAAAATAGTTTTTATACTGAATATTCATCTTATTAGCATAATATAAAACATATGTTTGTGTAAATTATTGTTCAATTGTGCACCTAAGTGTGATCTCGGTGTCAAATGTTAAACAATGAATCAGACCATTGGTTCTACTACTATATGATGTTTATTACATCTACTTAGAGACACCTATTTTTATAGATTCTTATACATTTTTAAATACCTAAATTTTATTATTATTTTTACATAAACTTTTTGGATGTGTTTTAGTATGTGTGTATGCATGCATATGTGTATTTATATGTCATATAACTAATTAGATTGAAATATTGAATTTTTTTTAAAAGAATATCATTTTTAGTTTTTTATTAAATGTGTCTTTGTAATATTAATTCCTTTAATACCCACTTTGGTTGTTGTGTTGTCCAAGGTAATCTTATCAATAAACTGGATCGCCAATGACGGGAATATTGAGTTTCAAACCTTGGTGTGGAGGGATATTTTATACCTAAATGGTTTCGCAATCTCCCCCATGCAAATGCAACTATACTTCCTCTAAGTTCAATTTTACTCCACGCCAATCCACCATTAGAGTATACATGTGAATAACCCGATTGGGTAATAAGATGCAGCGCTAAAAAAAAAAATCTCATTCTTTAAACACCTGTCATAGTGCCATAATCTTTTTTAACATTTGAGATCTTTGCTTTATTATAATGCATTTATTGTAAAAAAAAATTAATGTGTAATAATCCCCCTTTGGCTCATGTGTAAATATTAAAACCTAATAATATAACTTCAATACAAAAAGCTTTAAAAATAATACCACAACAGTATATTTTTTTAAATTGTTTTTATAACGAGACATTATAATTGAGATATAAATCAGGGAGAAGTTCTAATTTGTAAATTACTTGTAGTATTGTAGACCTTGATGATCTTGGGGTAAAGTGTTTTTCTCAGGACCCGATCCACCTGGAGTCGATGGAATTTTCCTGGGCGATAAAAATTCTTAACGCATCTTCTTTCGGAGGGGAAGTAAAGCCTTCGATCCCATGTTGATTGTGGCATGTTAAAGAACCCAGGAAGGGATGTGAAAATATATTTCTCGGCAAAATTGGCAGGCCCTTTCACTCTCACTCTTATAAATTCTCATGTGCTGATATAATCATTCGGTTCAGAAAGTGCATGTTAAATACTTAAATAAATGAAAAAGAAAAATTATTAAATTTGATCCTATGTAATGATATATTAATGAGCCATACAATTTGTCCTTGGCATTCCTCAAAATATAAGAATGTATTAAATAGTGGCACGGATTGCTAGTATCCAATGTTACCACAGCTAACAGAAATATCCTTTCCTAATATAAAACAGCCCATTCACACAATAAGAAGAATTCACAATGGCTATTGAGAGGTGTAAGAAAAAAGTGTTCTTTTACAATTCTGGTGTGTGGTTACTTTATACAGATACACGTATGACCTAACCACTGAGAACAATGATGCCATTTCTTCAGCTGCACGTCGCTCTGTATCCAGGATTGGAGATAGTATCCATTTCCTTTCACTCGATATTTATTCCTTTCTATATTAATTTTAATACTTATGTAATTTTTTTAATGCCTTGATTAATAATATTAACACCTCGTCTTACTACCCGTTCGGGTTGTACACACTTACGCTGATGTGCATGTGGGTGATTGTGAAATGAAATGGAGGACCTACAGTTTAACGTGGGATCCGAACCATGGTAGAGGCCTGGCATTCCACACATCACAAGTTGGGATTAATACACGTCTTGTCAGAGGTGAAGGAAGGGTTTGGCAATCAGATAAAACTTTGCCGGGACCGAGTATTGAACCCCGAACCCTCAGCACGGAAGTCTGACACCTTACACCTAGACCGCTAGGTCACCCTTGATTAATTAATAATAAACACTCTTTATTAGTTTTTTTTTATATAGTGAATCCTTGTTTGTTCTTAGATGCTTAGAGAAAAATATCATTTTTGGAAATGGATGATTTGTGTTTAAAAAAAATTAAGAAAGGGGTGCTTCATGGTCTACCAATGAAGTATTTAATAACACTTTCTTACCCGCCTCGGTGGCGTAGTTGGCTAACACGCTTGTCGTGTTGAGCTCAACTGCTAAGGACAGGGAGATCGAGGTTCGAATCTCGGTCGGGTGAACTGGGGGTGGTTTTTCCTAAATGGTTTTACACTCTCCCTCCACGTAAATGCGGGTTCACTTCCTCTAATTCACCCTCCCCAATTCCTAATCCATTAGCGTAATTAGTACTTAAAGCGTATAACCTGAACGGGTAGTAAGATACAGTGCTAAATATTATTATTAATAACACTTTCTTAAATGTTTCACCTCAACACTAGTATATCTGTCATTTAAAGCACTATTCACTCTCTATGTCACATCACATCACGGTAGCATCACATCAAAATATTCTGCAAGAGTTTATATGGTGGCATTCACACTGGGTGGCAACGTCACGGACCGTCAACAGCATGGCCAACATTCTCGAGGAGAATGTTTTGATGTGACGTGACAGTCCGAGAGTGAGTTGCACCAGTGTACAGTAACCAGAATGTTGACTCTGTGCCTTTTCAACAACCTTTTAAAAATTGATGACAAACCCTTAATCGAACACGTACGTCAATATGAATGTTCAAATAAATTATGTCAGCAAATATACAGTGAATAGTGCTCTGCTTTTGTATTTTCTATTTTGTTTAACAAACAACAAAAGTGGTACAGTAAGTCCTGCGATAATGTTGCCTATTAGAACATTGTTTGGTTACAACGTGGTTAATAATCTGTGATAATTTTTTTACATAATGTCCGCTATTTGGTACAACGTTGTTTTTCAGCTGAACACGCGCCAAGTGTCAACTGCCTGGTTTCCATTTGTGTGGGCCTAATAGGCCTATGAGTAATGCAGGTGACGTCAGAGATTTCTATCCCCACAAGCCCTCCCCATCTTCCTTACAACAAGCCGTTAGTAGTAGTAGTAATAATAATAATATAAATGGGTATTTTTTCCGTGAAAAAATATATTTTGTTTGTTTACAGTATTTTAAATTTGTAATATTTTACTCGAAACTTGATACTTTTTGCACCAGATTTAGAGACTTTCAGCATTATTGAGTTGGCAACACTTAAGATGGTGCAAGCTATGAGCAGTTTTGTTCAAGCATACAAATTTTTGTTTAGCTTTCTTTGTGGTTTTTATATTTTTAGTTCACGTGGGTCTTTAGTTTATCTTTCGTGTTTTTTAAATATTTAATACATTTTAAGTTCACGTGTGACTTGTGTTTACCATTCTTTGTTTTTATATCTAATTTTTTTTAGTTCGCGCACAACATGTGTCTACTTGTTTTGTTTTTTATTTTAGCTAAGGGGGTGGGGGCGGGGTGTTATTGGTTTGCAATGGCGTCTAAACGTCCATGTAATTTAACATAAAGTGTTAGATTGCAAAGAAAAACAGACGATCAATTAGTCTGGCTGTTAAAATGGACGTAATACAGCGACTCGAATCTGGTCAGAGCAGTGTAAACATTGCTGCAGCTTTGGGCCTACCTGCAACTACTATTCGCACTATAGGGGGAAATGCCATGAAAATTAAGTGCAGTGTGGAAAACTTTTCAGGGCTCAGTGTGACAAAGGTCAGGCGTACAAGAAACGAACGCATTGAAAGGATTGAGAAAATGCTTTCGCTGTGGATTGAATCTCAAAACCAACGTAGTACCCCAGTTACTTTAGCCATCGTTCAAAGTAAAGCTAAATCTTTAAATAATGACGTGTTAAAGCCTAAGGACGGTGAAGGCTCCGAAGAAGAATCTTTCTGTGCTAGCCAAGGGTTGTTCAATGGTTTTAAGCACCGGTATAATTTTCATAATATTAAAGTGACTGGTGAGGCTGCAAGTTTTGACAACATTTTGGCGGAAGCCTTTGTTGTCGAACTTCAAAACATCATTGAAGATGGCAGATACTCACCAAAACAAGTTTTCAATGTTGATGAGACCAGACTGTTTTGGAAACTTATGCCTGCCAGAACTTGCATTTCACAGGAAGAAAAGACAACACCAGGTTTTAAAGCTGCTAAAGATCGTGTAACACTGTTGCTAGGTGGGAATGCATCTGGTGACTACAAGATGAAGCCACTCCTGATTGCCAGATCAGAGAATCCACGGGCTTTGAAAGGAAAGATGAAGGAGCACCTTCCCTTTATTTACAAAGGCAATAAAAAGGCGTGGATAACTGGTGCCATGTTCTGTGAGTGGTTGAAAGTCTACGCAATACCCGCGTGGAAGAAGTACTGTGCGAAGGAGAATTTAGATTTCAGAATTCTCTTCCTCGTTGATAATTCTCCCTCACATCCTCATGAGATTCCTGACTTGGATGAGCATGTGAAGATTGTTTTCCTCCCTCCCAATACTACAGCTCTAATCCAACCAATGGACCAAGGTGTAATTGCCACTTTCAAGCGATACTACTTGCGACGTACATTTGAGCAACTTGTCGCAGCTACTGATGGTGAAGACAAGACCAGCATCAAGGAGTATTGGCGGAGCTACAATCTCCTTAACGCCATCAACAACATATCCATGGCTTGGCAAGAGGTTTCCCATACATGCCTCAACGCGGTGTGGCGAAATCTATGGCCTAATTGCGTAACAGATTTGAAGAGATTGTGCCAAGCACAAACACAAACCTCCTCAACATTGCTCGTGAAGCAGGCTTCCAGAATCTGGAAATGAAGGACATAGAAGAGGTGGTGGACGCCAAGATTGAGGAACTTACTAACGAGGAGCTACAAGAGCTGGCCCAAAATCCAAGCCCTGAATCTGACAGTGAAGAGGACAAGCCTTCATGCACATTTACTATGAAGAGCATGGCTATTGCATTTTACCGCATTCAAGAAGGACTTCAGATGTTGGCCGAAGAAGACCCTGATGTAGAACGCAGCGCGAGAGTTCACAGGATTGTCGTGGAGGGCCTTACATGTTACCAGGAAATTTACAAAGAAAAGAAATGTGCCGCTAAGCAACCAACTATCTCCGCAATCTTTCAACCAGTGGCCGCCATGTTAACACATGAGGGGGATAAGATTATTAGGGGTGTCAGTCACATCCACGTCCCAAAATTAAATGTATTCCTGTCCTGAGCTGTTTCCGCGATATGATACTACATGTATTTGTAAGTATTTTGGAGGGCCTTGGAACCTAACTCCTACACTTAACATTGATTCTTATGGGAAAACATAACTTTTATAAAGTTGTTTTCTATGAAGTTGTGTTTCTCAGGAACATAACACAACGTAATAAGAGGATTTACTGTATTTTTAAATTCTAAAATATTTTAGATTATTATTTTGTCCTATTACAATTCCTTGAACAATGTATGACATTTGAATGTAGGCTTTTTAAATTTTAGCATCTTTCTCACCCACACTCTTTATGGTTGTTTTTCTCAGGCTTATTATTTCATGCAAATTGCAATCTGATATGACATTGAACTTTATGTGATGTATAGTGTAAATTGTGCAGAGTTTTGATGTGATGTGACGTTGATGTTACATATAGTGTGAATAGTACTTTACAGTGTTTCATTTTGTTAGTACAAAATAATAATAATCAAATATGTGTAATACTATTGCTATTATTTTTGTTTGAATTTTTTTCAACTATGAATTAAATATATTCATAGGATATTAAATGATCATTTTAAAATAGCTTTTCTGTAAGCCTTAATGTTCCTTTCCTACATAGTCATGAGATTATCTATGAAAGCTTCTCTTACAGATCTCCTACTTACTAGCTTACTTTAATTGCTCATGCCATTTCAAACAAGTTCCTTTCTCTCTTTACTTGGTTATCCTCAATTTTGTGTTGATAGGTTGGTTGTTAAATTTTAAACTATAAATAAAAATGTGCTATGTCATCTTGTTTGTAACATTACTTTGGTGGTGGTGTCTTGTTTGATATTTCTCAAATAAATTTACATTTTATCACACACAAACACACACCAATCACTAAGTGGTATTTTCTGAAAAAATATTGCCCATTCTTGTGCTAGTACTTGAAATTTGCTGTGAAACATTATATAAACATAATTTGAAACTCTTCAGCCACATGATCGGAATTTTAATAAGTTGAAGTAAAATTAGTAAGTCCTACAACTTTCAAAGAAAATTCTTTCAGATTTATTGTGGAATGAGCTATTATACCATTGAAAATCTTAACTGGCTGCCTTCCATGTTGACGGATCCCTGATATCAAATGTAATGGCAGCGTTCTATGTGGTAACAGGCCTTCAGCCACTTTGTCTAAAGCTTGATATTGTACCTGACAATACCCTAGGCTGAGTTCAAACCTTCCCTATAGTCACTACATATAGGATGATAGGCCAGGGGAGAGGGCAATGTAATTAAGTAGGGAGGGGTAAAAGTGGACTCCTCCTATGCTATTCAGGTATTCCTAAGGATACAGTCAATCTAAACTCAAAACCCTGCTGATTATAGCTCTATAGTGTTGGTCCTTTTTAATGCTTGATATTTATCTTTCTGATAACTGCAAACTTGAGAAAATGTTAATAGGATTATAATGGATAAAAGATTAATTTAAATGATACTTGGAAAAAGCCCAATAATGTTTTAATGCTAGTTTGTCAAAGACGAGAGGTGTTGAAATACTGAAATATCTTCTTTTTTCTCATAATCATTAAGGTCACAGTATCTTTGTACTACAGCTTAAAACTACAATTAGTTCACATTAAAAATGTATTGAATTCATAGCCCAATAAAGAGCATTGAGAAAAGGAAACTAAGCAAACTATCGAGGTTGAATTAAATATATATATTTTTACCAGGATGTCTTACTCTTCATTCAGGTTATAAGATTTGAATGAAATAAAGATTTCAAGTGAATTATTAGACTTTAAAATAATTTTTACTTAAGTTAAAGAGAAATTGATCATTGATTTAGAAAGTGAACACTAAAACTCAAAATAAAAAACTAATTTATAATATCAAATGTGATTCATAACTATGAACCTAAATATTTACAGGTTTCTTTTTTATTTGTAAGTATAGGTTTATTCTTCACTAATAGACTGTAGTGAATGTAATATACATTCTTAACATTCTTTGTGAACGACTAATTTAATGTTTTCATCATTTATATTTTTTATTTCAAATCCTGAAATTATAGTATTGTAAAAAAAAAATATTGAAAAATATATAATCAACAATACAAAACATACTTTTATTTATGAGATCCACCTCGGTGGCGTAGTTGGCTAACACACTAGTTTTGTGTTGAGCTAGACTACCGCGGACGGGGATATCGAGCTTCGAATCTCAGTCGTGGGAACTGGGGTGATTTTTCCTAAATGGTTTTCCACTCTCCCTCCAAGCAAAGCAGGTTCACATCCTCTATATTCAACATTATTAATCCACTAGCATAATTAGTACTTAAGCGTATAACCCGAGCGCGTAGTAAGACACGGTGCTAAATAAATTTATTTTTGAGTTAAATTAGTGTAATTTTTTTTGTAATTTTGGCTTTGTTGTGTGCATGGCCTAAGAAGCACTTTAGAAAAAAATCAAATTTTGTACTATGGTTTGCCAGATAAATTAATAAGTTTCTACCTAAATTATTTGTGAATATAGGCATACATTTAAAATATGTACATAATGCCAAAAATAAATTAAAGCGTTTATGGATATCGGCACAAAATCTTAATATGAATAGGCCTTTCTTAATCATTTTAATTTTTCTGGATATATTATATAGTACTTTGATTATGTCAGCTTAGAGAAATATAATTATTAAATGTATGCACCGTGATTCATAATTGATGTGTGAAACTCTTGAGAGGGTGTAGGTGTATACAAAAGGTGTGGATTGATGCAAGAAACCCTTTCCCCTCCCCTCCACCTTCCCCACTCCCCCAAATGTGAGAGAAGCCACAGGGCCAGGTCAGAAACATGCATTGGTAATCGCCGTGAAACCCCGACAGTCTCATGGTATTAAAACTATTAAATGTTTAGTGAACAAGGTATGTTCTTAACATGTTTATCATAAAGATACCTTTGTAATAGTAATATTCAGCCTGCTCAAGCTCTTTGTGAAGTAGGATTATTTGAAGGGGGGTTGGGTCAATACCTTAACCTAGCCTTGGGGAAGTCGGCCAATTGACTCGAGAAGGATATTTATCTACTTCTCTCTAGTGAAACCATCTTTAAAATGAGCCTCATCTTAAAAAACAAAACCCCTTGATGGCACTTAGAGATACCCATGTTGAAGGAATCAAGTTCTCCCACAGAGTGCAGCCATTTTAACCTGAAGGTTGTTTGTCTGGTGAATCCTTGTTTGGGGAAGGGGCCCCATCATGATGAAACACATTCTCTGCTGAATGGCAAGTGAAACGGACATCATTAAAGCAATCGGGCAACAAATAAGGCCCTACCAAATGAATCTGTACGATTTCAGCCTACATGTTAACACTGAAACACACTTGGCTGTTTTCTTTTTGTTATACATGCCATTCTGAGTGAAACAGGTCTCAATCACTGTACAACATGCCAGATGCAAAGTTATCACTTTGTTGGTGAAACTATTGGTATTTCATGCTTATTCAGCACTCGCCAGATGGTAGCTGGTCCAACACTCCATAGCAGTGGCTGGGTGATTATTCATTGTGAACCCAGCTGAACACTTCTCCGTCAAATACCAGCGTGCGCCAGCATCCGGCCTAGTAACTATAATCGACTCTGTGTCCCTGCAATGGTTGAGCAGCCTTATAGATGTCGATCGAGACAGAATATGATGCTGCTTTGAATATCGCTGTTGGCACAACACTTCAGCTGCTGTTGTACTGCAGTGGGCTTTGCTGTATATAAGGTGCACGTTGGCCAGTTGTCCTATAAAGTCAGCCATGATCTTTTTCACACACTTACTGTCCAGTAGCCACAGCCTGCTGCTGGCACATGTTTATTGCAAAGTCAGAGGTGCATGTTGCCGACCTGCCCCTGTGGCTTCTTACATTTATGGGGAGGAAGGAAGGGCTTGTACCACCAGGTTGCTCACATCAATTCCCTTCTTTTGTATCTCCTTACTACCTCTCCAAGTTTTACACAACAATTATGAAATTGTTTGTGTGCGTGTGTGTGTGAGAGTTCATGAGAGCATGTATACATGTGTGTGTGTGGGCGCACACACGTGAGTGCAAATGAGTGTGTGCTGTCAAACTCAATTCCTCAATTCTTACTGGTATCGAAAGAATCGATCTTAATTACGATTCTTGCTACTTTGATTCTTAGCTTTCAATAACACTGACAACTAAACAAAACGGCAACATTCAAAATAGGTAATAATCGATTATCTCTCATATTAGTTTAGTCGCCCGTTTCACTTAAATGCCGAGAAATTGTAAACACACTAATGGCTCGAATATAGTATGACCCCGAATATAATACGTCCCTAACATTTTGAGGTGTTCTGCATGAAAAATAAATGGTCTTAGAATATAATACGACCTGACATTATGACATTAACAACTTTGACACATTAAAAAAAAGTTATAGTTAAGTGAGACTGTCAGAATATATGAATTGATTTTAAACAAACAATCAATACGAAGACTAGGGATGGCAATTTTCCTTAATATATCGATGTATCTATCATTAATTGATATATCAAAACGTGTATATCGAAAGCTATGATATTCATATCAAATTAAAATGGCTACTCTCCTGTAATTATATTCTTTGTCGCTTTTCAATTTTGAATGTTTTATTTAGCTCTTTGAATAAGACAAGTTTAGAGTCCAAGTTTCGCATTGAGGGGGAAGTAGGGAATCAGGCACATCAGATTTTATATGCAACTAGTGGACCCGACAGACGTTGTCCTGCCCGAACTTTGGCTTTTCGTTTGGGTGGCATTTATTTCGATAATAAAACAAACACTATGCGATCATCACAATTACAAAATCACAATGAACTCCAATTAGTGAGTTACACAAATAACAAACAATAACAAAATTTTAATTTCATCCCAGTTAGGATTGCACGTAAATGTAATGAACAAATCTGGTCGGCCGTACGCGCGCACGAAAGTCATGGCGTTTTGAATGTATTCTTGCATATGACGCGGACTACCAATATATGATGATGGAAGAAAATATGCGGTACCGATGTCGTTACTATTAGTGGTTCCATCAACGTTACCGACAATAGCATCACGCAGATGAATGTACTCCTCAGAACGCAGCTTCACTTGATTATACTTGATGTACCGTAATCGCTCGCTTTCAATTTTCGCATACAAATCAACGATGTATTGATGAAACAGCTGTCGGCATCGGAGAATGTTGTTGTCTTCATTGGCACGAATCATCAACCGGTATGCGTAAAAGCTCATCGCGCTCACTTTCTTGTTGGTTTCTGCACCTGCAAAGTAAAAATATAAATAAGACAAAAAGAAATTAATCTTACAGAAAAAGTA